>VKOC01020018.1:0-70188 GCA_009364415.1 Spea multiplicata | reverse complement strand
TATACTTACAGTTAGATGAGTGTCACAGCCATGTGGTTCTGGCCTGGAGAAGGAAGGGGCGGGGCCAGTTGTCACAGTGATTACAGGGAGGGGGAGTAAGTAGGAGCTGCTGCTGTGAGACGGTGAGTCAGTGAAACGGATTATATAATGAGGGGGATTATCGATAAAATAGATAATACTCGATAATGAAAATCGTTGCCAACAAATTTCATTATCAATTAGTGGAATCAATTTTTATCGCTCTGAAAAATACCCATCATTATATAATCCGTTTCAGTGACTCACAGCACCAGTTCCTACTTCCTAGTCCCTCTCTGTAATCACTGTGACAACTGGCCCTGCCCCTTCCTTCTCCCAGAACCACATGGCTGTGACACTCATCTAAGTATGAAATTAATATTTGGGCTGCTGAAAGTTAGGGGAGGTGGAGATTAATTTAGGGGCAGTTATGGTTAATGGGGTGGTTAATTTAATTAATTAAAGGCAGAGCACTCTGCCTCCAGAAATGCCTTATACCCCTATATGTCACTCTGGCATTTAGGGGGTTAAAAGGCATATTATGGGGCAGAGTGGCATATAGGGAGGTATAAGGCATTTCTGGAGGCAGAGTGCTCTATTAAATGCCCCCTTAACGCCACTCTGCCTCCTGAAATGCCTTATACCTCCCTATATGCCACTCTGTCCCATAATATGCCTTTTAACCCCCTAAATGCCAGAGTGACATATAGACGTATAAGGCATTCCAGAAATGGCCTATGCCCCCATTTAACACACACACACACTTTCCGGCCGGGGCAGTGGGTTAACGTCTCCTTCCGCTGCAGCTGGAAGGAGGTGGAGTTGGCAGCGGGGGGTTTGCGTCCGCCATGCAGACCTTCCCCCGCTGTCAGAGATCAGAGTTCCCCCGCACTGATCTCTGACAGTCCGGGAAGGTCTGCGCGACGGACCCAGACAACCCCCGCTGCTAGCCACACCTCCTTCCGGCTGCAGCGGACGTTGTCTACGCGGATCGCGTAGACGTCAACCCGCTGCCCCGGCAATACAGCAGGAAGCACCGGTACCGGTAAGTGTGTGTGTGTGTGTGTGTGTGGGGGACAGGAGGATCCAGGTCCCCTGCAGCGGTGCGGGGGATCTGGATCTTAGTCTCCTAATCAGACCTCTATTTGAGGTCTGATTAGAAGACGACCCCGATTAGAAGACAAGGGGTATTTTTCAGAGCATTTGCTCTGAAAAAAACCTCGTCTTATAATCGAGCAAATACGGTAATATATTGTATGGGTGTACTAAATCAGGTAGAGAAGAAAATAACAGCTAACACAAGAACCACAGAAATGTTAAAACTAGACTTGGGCGCCGGCCAACTCTTTGTGTTCATCTTCTTTTTCATCTTCATGGGGGAAAAAATAGACCAATAGAGTCACTCGCACAAACCTTTAACTTCTCGCACAATCCTACGGATTTCTGCTCCTGTTAACCCCTGTGATGCTGCATAGAAAAGGTAGGCTAAAGGGGAAGGGACCAGGGAGATTAGTTGGAGATATTAACAAAGACAAACATGAAGATTCTTTGTGTTGTGTGTCTCTGTCTTCGTGTACGTGTTGCCACCGCCATGTTCATTTCATCGGTATTCGGGCTGAACAATGAAAATACACCCTTCATGTTCATTTTCATGCTTGCCCAAATACGAATGCATAAGTCTACTTAAAACAGCCATTGTCACGAAGGGTACAAAATCTTGTATGTGGCACACCCCCCCACACACACACACTTTAAAACTGCATAGCTTCTACCATTATATACCGGCGCAGACACTGAAGGTGGTACAGCATTACTGTTATCATTATATACTGAGGCAGACATTAACGGTTGTACAGCATAACACCTACCACTATATACTGAGGCACACATTGACGGTGGTACAGCGTATTCCCTATCACTATACATTGAGCCAGACATTGACAATAGTGCAGCATAATTCCTATCACTATATACTAAGCCAAACATGGATGTGGTGTAGGCCTACCACTTCATTGTCTGGCTTAGGGATGCACCGAAACAAATTCTGGACTGAAACCGAAAATGCAGCATTTACCTGGCCGAAACCGAATATGACCCCCCCCACACGATAAAAAAAAATCTAACACTTTTATTTAAAGTGAGCAACACACCAAAATAGGACAAAACAATTTAATAACAATATATATATATGATTGTTAACAGCAATCACATTCCTATCATGTCCAGGCATACCCAGATTCCAGGATGTACTCGCAGACTTGGCATTATAGGAGTATGATTGCCCTATCTACCCCTTCTCACTCCCTTCTGTCCTATCTACCCCTTCTCACTCCCTTCTGTCCTATCTACCCCTTCTCACCCCTCTCCCTATCTACCCCTATCCCCGTCTCACTCCCTTCTCCCTATCTACCCCGTCCTAACTATCTACCCTTTCCCTCTTTGAAGTTCACTTACCTTTCAGGAGTCCTGCGGTGGGGGTGCAAAGCCTCTGTCTCCCAGCTCTGCCACTGTATGAAAAGAGTGATAGGAGTTATGATGTACTTTCGAGCATAATTATATAATGAAAAATACATTGGAAATGGTACAGCATAACACCCATCACTCTCACAAATTTACCAATCCACACATATACCAATCCACACTTACCAATCCATACTTACCAATCCACACTTACCAATCCACACATCCACAATACAACCACATTTACCAATCCACACATATACCAATCCACATACATACCAATCCACACTTACCAATCCACACTTACAATCCACATTACCAATTAACATACCATCCACACAACCATCCACACATTACCAATGCACAATATACTAATCCACAATATACTAATTACACATATACTAATCCACACATACACTATCCACACATTATCCAATCCACATGATACCAATCCACACATATACCAATCCACACATATACCAATCCACACATACTAATCCACATACATACTAATGCACACATACCAATCCACACATGTCCATCCACTGTCACTCTCACTCTCACTGAATGCTTTCCTACCTTTCCTCTTTTCTCCTTACAGCTCCTTTTCCTCCTCTTCGCTCCTCTTCTTCAGTTCTTCTGTCTTCTTCCGGTTCAGAGGGCACGGACAGCGGTGGGCGCGGCTTCAGTGTTGTGCGCCGGGATCTGATAACAAACCCTGACACTCAGCAGCTGTTGCCGCGCAGATCGCAAGGGAGCGGTATCGGAGGTCTTTAACAGACCTCCAGCTCCCTTGAGTGATTTTAAGCCGAGTTCAAGGGAGATCGCTAGGTACCCTACTGGCGTGTACTTTGGGTTTCAGCTAACCCCCCTCCGGCAGGAACAAAGCCTTAAGTGATTATTGCAAAAATATCAAATTTCAGAGTCAAAAATTAAAGGAGAAGGAGACATATGAAAATTTTCGCTTCTCAATTGTTCCAGATTTTTCGTTATTGAGGTTAAGAAGAGACTGAGATCTATGATTTATAAATACTCAATCTTATATCCAACCAGATGTCTATACTGAAAGTAGTGGATATTTGGCCATTGCGAAACCCCAACAAAAAGAGTACTCATGTTTTTCATTAACATATAGAACAATGTCTAGGAGTGATATGCCTTTAGTTTCTCACACTTTGACCAGTTGTTTAAAAAGGGCAGTATACCTCTCTAAGTCAATTTCAGATCATTCTCCACTACTTTTTTTTTTTTTTTAAATCCTTTTATTGGCATCAGTCACAAACCAGACATAGATGAATAACAAAGTGATGCAAGGTCAACAGTAGAACAACTTCTGTAATACAAACAGACACACAGATATATCGTTCGCATGTCAGCAATGTAAAGACAGAAAACCAGTGGCGACACTGATACACATGTAAACATCAGCAATAGGACTCAGAAATGCCTACGTGACCAGATAACGTAGTGACCTCGATGCAATTTTATAAATTTTGTGTCTTGTTAACATGGCAACGTAGTAGCAACATAGAGGATGAAGCAAAAGCAACATAGTACGTGTAATGATAAGTGGAGTATGGCATACAGAACCCCAAAAGAGGGAACAAATGGAGCGCACCGCCACATAGGGTGACTTTATACAAAGAGGAAGGGACAAGCCAAGAGGCCATCAGCCGCAAACTACAGGCGGCGGTCATGAAACAAGACATTAAGGCAGTTTAGATAGTAGCGCTCAATATCTATCCAGGGTAGGGTGTGGGCCGGAAAGGACCAAGCTTCCAGCTGGGAGATGCGAGCCACCACGTAGTACAGGTACAGATGAGGGACGGCCAGGCCCCCCGCCGACTTCTGCTTGTACATTGTAGCCCTATTAATCCTGGCGCGGCGAGGGCTCCAGATGAACCGGAAGAGACGGGATTGGAAAGTTGTGATGTCGGCTTTGCAGACAGGGATCGGAAGCGCACGGAAGAGGTAGAGAACGCGGGGGAGGATGTTCATTTTCACCGCGTATATGCGGCCCAGCCATGAGATGGAGAAGCGGGACCATTGGTCGAGCTCCCGTCGAAGAGCCAAAAGGAGAGGGGGGAAGTTAGCTCGGTACAGCGAAGCAAAGTCTCTGGTAATGTGGATACCCAAGTATTTGAGCCGGGAAGGTTGCCATGTGAAATTAAAACTGGCAGCCACTGAGCTCCTGGTGGAGTCAGCGAGGTTGAGATCCAGGGCCTCGCATTTGGCTTCATTGATTTTGTATCCAGAGAGCTTGGAGAACATGCCGAGGGTAGCGTAGAGGTTTGGAAGCAAAACGAGCGGGTTGGTGATGGTGAGTAGAATGTCATCCGCAAATAGGCTCAGTTTGTGCTGAGTATCGTGGATCCGAATGCCCGCTATGTCAGGATGGTTCCGAATAGCCACGGCTAGAGGCTCAATGCAGAGCGCAAACAGGAGCGGGGAAAGCGGACACCCCTGTCTCATGCCATTGCAAATGTGTGGACGACTCATAGCCCATCAGGGCAACGGTGGCTGAAGGATGGCAGTACAGGGCCCGGGCCCCACGGAGGAAGCTGCTTCCCAGACCGAATCTTTCCAGGACGGCCCACATATAAGTCCAGTCGACTCTGTCGAAGGCCTTTTCCGCATCGAGCGCCAACAGCATAGAGCCCTGACGAGTCATCTTAGCCGCAGCAATCAGGTCCACGGTACGTCGGATGTTATCCGGGGCCTCCCTGCCAGGAATGAAGCCCACCTGGTCAGGATGAATCAATGACGGGAGAACCGCCCCCAGCCTGGTCGCTAGAAGTTTCGCGTACAATTTAATATCCACATTTATGAGGGAGATTGGGCGGTAGCTGCCACAGCTGGACGGGTCTTTACCATCTTTATGAATAACGATGATCTTGGCCTGCAGCATCTCCTTCGTGGGCGGGACTCCCGACAGGAACCTATTGAAAAGGGTAAGCAGGCGCGGAAGGAGCAGAGACTGGAATTTTTTGTAGTAGGAGCCTGGGAGGCCATCCGGGCCCGGCGCTTTAGAGGGCTTAAGAGAAGTTAAGGCAGACCGGACCTCCTCCTCCGTGAAGGGGCCACTCAGCGAGTCGACCTGACCCGGGAAAGGGTCGGTAGGGGGAGGGAGTCCAGGAAACGGAGCAGGGGACCTTGATCATGCATGTTGTCTGGAGCCTTGTTGCCATCATATAGAGTTTGGTAGTAATCAGCGAATTGATTGGCAATATCCGCAGGGTGGACCCAGGTGTTCCGGTGAGAGTCCACAATTTTGGGGATATTCTGCGACTTCCTCTGCGCCCGCAGCCTCCGGGCCAGCATGGCATCGAGTTTGTTGGCCCTTTCAAAAAACTTCTGATTAGTGGCATTGAGGGAGTGCAGAACTTGTCTACTGTGAAGTAGGTTGACTTCCCCCCGCAGCTGAATGATATCATGAAGAATATTGCTGTCCAAGGAGTGTTTATGACGCGATTCCAAATCTTGCAGCTTGGAAGTAAGAGAGTCCAGAGTGTCCCGGTAGAGACGCTTGCGGCGAGCTGCTATACGAAGAAAAGAGCCTCTAATAAACGCCTTGTGGGTCTGCCAAACAAGGAGCGGGTCAGTATCAGGGGTGTCATTATGGTAAAAAAAAGTCCTCTAAGTCTCTATTCAGTTCCTCCAGCACTAGGGGGTCAGTGAGCAGAAATTCGTCGAGTCTCCATAGTCCCCGTGACTTTGGTGCGCTAGACAGGTGAAGAGTGCATTCCACGGCACCATGGTCAGACCACGTGATAGGGTGAATAACGGAGGAGACCACGGAGTGAGCCGAATGTTGCCCCAGGAAGATATAGTCTATCCTAGAGTAGGACTGGTCAGGGTGTGAATAGAAGGTAAAATCCAGGGTTTTCGGGTGGAGAAGCCTCCAGGCATCCACCAAGGCAGCTGTCCTCACGAACTCCTTGAGATATTTGGAGTTAGGAGGGGGATGCAGCAAGGGCGAGGGACCCCGTCTGTCCAGAAAAGCATCCCACAGCGTGTTGAAGTCACCTCCTAATATAACACGGTGATTGCGGGTGAAAGCAGGAGATCCGTGATGTGCGCGTAGAAAGAAGCAGCCACTGTGGAGGGAGCATAAACGTTGAGGATGGCTGTTGGCTGGGAGTGCAGGAGGCCAGTCACCAGGAGGTATCTGCCCCACTTGTCAGCAGTCACTTTCTGAAGCTGGAAACCCAAGGAGGAGCGGAGAAATATGCTGACCCCATTCTTCTTCAGGGTTGGGTGAGGGGCATGAAAGTGTGCACTGTAATGTTTGCTCCAATACGACGGGATATACGAGGCTCGGAGATGCGTCTCCTGGAGTAAGACAATATCACCTCTGTGTCGCTGGTAGTAGGTCATGGCCAGGCGCCTCTTCCGGGGGGAATTCAGCCCCTTGACATTGTGTGAGATTAGCTTGACGTCACTCGCCATTCAGAAGAGTAGGTAAGTAGCTGAGGGGCCATGCGGCAGCCATGAGACGGAAGGCAACCTGGAGCGCCCGAGAAGAGGAAAGAAGAGATAAAGAAAACAAGGGAGAAGGAAGGAAAGAAAGGGGAGAAAAAAAAAAAAAGGGGGTGAAGAGGAACAAGGAGAGGGGACAAAAAACGCAATGCACACATTGGATACAGCGTACGGGGTAGGAACTGCCAGAGAACCCTACAGGACGGAATGAAGGGCAGGTAGGGCAGCCTGGAGTAGGCAATCTGACCGGCGAGTCACCACACTGACTCGGCGTCCGAGACACAGACTCAGGTGTCAGATCAAGTGACCAATAAAGGTCTCGAGGGAGAACTGGCATGGCAAATCACCAAGGTGGGACCTCCAGCCCTAATAAAGGAGGTGATACCTCTAACCAACAAATGAAAAGGGGAGTAGCGGCGGCACGGCGAGAATACGGCAAAACGGCCGGTGTAAACATGCACAGAACAAAGGAGCATAATAAAATGAGGAATAGGTTGAAGAAAGTGTCATGACGGGCTCGGCGCCAGCCAAGTGTACATAAGTAAATCATAACGGAAAACCAAAACAAAGGCTTAAACATGTATGCAAAACATAAAATAAGAGTCAATATGGTGGCCAACATGGAGTGAGGCAAAGGTAAATAAGAAAAGAGAAAAAAAAAATAAAAAATCGTAGTTCCCTGCAGTAAATGGAGAAAACACGTCTGTCACCTAGTGGCAAGGTATGGAATACCACGCCACCAAAGCAAACGGCATCCGAAAAGCAGAGCGCGGGAGTCGGAAAAACAAAACCCGTTGCAACTTCTGTAGTGTTAAAGAATGCGTGAAAGGGGGATTGGACCCCTCAACCGTAACGCGGAACTAAAGATAGGGGACGTCTGTGAGAATGCAGCGGGCCAGCGCTAATGTATTACTCATCACCCCAGGGAAACAAGTTCAAGTCAGGGAATGAGGACAGAAAAATAGCCAAATATAAAAGGTTCGAAAATAAACCCACTCTAGCCATCAATTTAAAATCTCGACAGCGCCAAGGGTGAGTGATCCTAAAACAGCAAATGAAAAGGGAAGTAGTGGCGGCACGGCGAGATAACAGCAGGACGGCCGGTAGAAACGTGCCTAAAACATATGGGCAAAAGAAAATAAGGAATGGGTGTAAAAAAGTGTCATGGCGGGCCCGGCGCCAGCCGATTGTGTATAACGAAAGCATAACGAGAAACCAAAATAAAGGCTCAAACATGTATGGAAAACAAAAAATAAAAGTCAATATGGTGAACTTAGCTGGCACAGGCAGCACGGAGGGCCCCAAACAAAACGACCACGAGGTAAGTCCGAGGGGCCGGGGCGGACGAGACCCAGCACAAGGAGTCCAAACGGCGGGGAGCCCCCGGCTACGAGGCCGAAGAACGAGCAACCGGGGAGTGAAGGCGTCCAGGGAGCCGAGGCATCCGGAAGCACCGAGGGACGACCGGCGACGAGCAGCAGGGGCTGGAACACATCACCGAGGACCAGACACCCGGGAAGTCGAAGCGGACACGTCCGGTCACCGGGGTGGCAGGGCTGCACCGAAGACCATACGCGGTGGAGCCGTGCAGGTAGCAGGAAACCTCGTAGTCGAGATCAGTCAGCTACGCGGGCAGCATCGGGAGCCGGCAAGTCACGCCTAAGCGGTGCCGGGGGAACGTCAAGCCACTCACCCGCCCGATGGGGACCCGGATCTTGGCGGTTCCTCCTACGGCTGGCGGCGATGGCAGGCAGGCCTAAATCATAGAGCAGAGACTCGGCATCGGAGAGCGACTTGACCGTGCGCGACACATCACCCCGGATGACCTGGAGGGCGAACGGGAACCTCCAACGGTAGGGAACACCGTGCGATCGGAGGTGATCCGTGAGAGGTTTAAGGGCCTTCCGACGGAGCAGGGTCCTGGGGGCGACGGCCGAGTAGACCTGGACCTCACAATTATCAATCTGCAGGGTGGTGGTACGTGCAGCTTTGATCAGGTCCTCTTTATGAGAAAAGTTCCTGAGTCTGACGACAATGTCCCGCGGTCGCTCACCCGGTTTAGGCTTAGGGCGCAGGGCCCGATGGGCCCGGTCCACAGGGACCTCGCCAGCAGGGACGTGAGGGAGCAGTTGGGTGAAGACCTGGGCCAGAATGACCGGCATATCCTACAGGGTCTCCGGAATGCCCCGCAAGCGAAAATTGGCCCTCCTCGATCTGTTCTCGAGGTCCTCCTGTGCATCCTGCAGAGAGAGAACCTCTTGTTGCAGAGCGGTCACGTCGGATTCCATTCGGCGTTGGTCCCTCTGGAGATCAGTTTGCGTGCGTTCAAGGGCGTCTGTCCGGGATCCGATTTCGGCAACATCTCTCGTCAACTCCCGAAGTTCGTTGTGGATGTGATCCATGAGGTCCTGCTTAACGGAAAGGACGAGGTCCTTCAATTCGTCGACATCCCGCTTCGTGCATGGTGCCACAGGCACCGCAGCAGAAGGGCCCACGGGCTCCATGAGGGAAAGCGCGGGAAGATCCGGAGCGGAGGATTTTCGTTGAAAAATCGCAGGTACCGTTTCGCGGGTTTTCGGGTACTGCCTGGCATGCCGAGTCACTTAGCCACCTGAAGGAGCAGGTAAGGTAGAGGTAAACGCTGAAATTAGGGCGAAATAAGGGCATCACGGAGGAGTGAAGTGACTACGCGTCCATCTTGAAGACCGGCCAGCCACGCCCCTCCCATTCTCCACTACTTTTAACTTTGGGTAAACAAATGGTCCTGCGTAGATTCCAATGGTAATTGAATTATAAATGGCTATTACAACCAACTATTATAGAGCATTGTGGTAGAGTGATTGAAGATCTGGGGGACTATAAGAGTCAGCAGGTGAATACAGACATTTTTTGGGAAACACTGAAGGTGGTGGCGCAAGGTTTTTTATTGCAAAAATTTCTGGGATTCAAAGGGGGGAAAGTGAATATAGCTAAAGACATGTATATATTATGTCCAATTATGATATATGGCTACAAATTGAAAGGAAGTTTAAACTTTATATGGAGGGCCAGGTGATTTTTCATTTATTGAGTGGCAAGGGAGTTCCCAGAAAGGGATAAAGCTGGGAAATTGCTGGCTCTGCTGTCCAGAGAGAATAAAAGTCCAACACAAATTACAAGAATACAAATAACTGAGGATAGTTATACCACAGACCCGAAAGTAATTAATTCTTGCTTTGAGAAATACTATAGCGAGCTACATAGATCAAGACTCGCTGTTCAACCCTCTTGAATAAAAAAGTTCCTGGGCCATATCTTAATGATATAAATAGAAATACCCTGGACTCACCTCTGACTCTGGAAGAGTTTATAGGAGCAATAGATTCTTTACAGTCTCAAAAAGCTGACAGCCCAGATCGTTTTCCAGTTGATTGGTATAAGGGTCATAAATCTGTATTGTCTAAGCATTTGATGAACATTTTTGAATTTTCCCAACAATCCGGTTCTCTTCCAGATTCGATGTACGAAGCCGATTTAATTGTGCTTCGGAAACATTCATATAGACCAGTTTCACTACTGGGAGCATATATAAAGATTCTGGCAAAGGTGCTAGCTACTAGATTGTACAAAATTATAGACACATTTATACATGTGGATCAAACGGGCTCTATGCCTGGTAAATCAACTGCTACAAATCTGAGGAGATTATTTACATTGTTACAAACCCCGATATATGCTAATGCTGCTAGAGTAGTAGTTTCTCTGGATGCAACCAAGGCATTAGATTCAGTAGAATGGGAATTCTTATGGGCAGTCCTTGAAAGAATTTATTTTGGTCAAGGTTTTATTAATTGGGTCAAAATTCTATATAAGAAATCCAAATTTAGGGTTTGTACTCGTAAGGCAGTATCAAATTGGATTGAGCTGGGCAGAAGAACTCGTCAAGGCTGTCCTCTTTCCCCCGCATTATTTACTTGAACCATTGGCTGAATATCTTAGAACCTTAGAACAGGATAAAGGGTTTTAGAGTGGGCCGTAAAGTAGAGAAGCTTGCTGTTTTATGCTGATGATTTGTTATTGTTTTTAGAAGATGCATGCACTTCATTGGAGAATCTTTTACAGATTGTAGAAGAATTTGGGTCCCTATCGGGTTTAAAGATAAACTGGTCTAAATCAAATATAATGCTACATGAGCAGTGACCTGTCCCTTAACTTGGACTGAGAGTTTTAAGTATTTAGGGGTTGTGATATCAAGAGAGGTGAAATCATACTTTAAACTAAATGTATAACCAATATTGTGCAAAAGTTATGTTTGGAAACATTTGTCGATTAATGTATCAGGTAGAGTTAATTTGATAAAGATGATTCTTCCGTAATATATTTATTTAAAACTCTCCGATTGCTCTCCCCAGAATCTTTCTTGAAAAGCTTCAATCTATCGCTAATGCATTTATTTGGGCAGGCAATAGAAGACAAATTGGTAGTTATTTATTGACTTTACCAGTTGGAAAATGTGGTTTGGGTCTACCCCATTGGTACAACTACTATATTTCGGCTATCTTATTGAAGGTTTATGATTTGGGAAATTGATACCTCAACAAATTCTTTTAGTTTCCAATTGTCACTGATAAACAACCTTTTTAAAGTTTGGTCTAAATGATGGTGGCTTCTCAACATTGATCAACCATCTTACTTTATCCAATTTGGGAAAATTTTAATCTGAAAGAATGTTTTAGTTCAGATGCTGCCAGACTCTGGAAAACATGGGACGAAAATATTCTTTGTCTTGATGAAATATTACACAAGGATTTGCAAGGAGGTCTGACAAAATTTTAATATTTTCAGTTACAAAACACCATTAAGTCACAATGGAAGGTTAAGTCCCTACAGTATCAGACTTGGAATGTTTGTTAAAATCAACGGTGACCAAGGGGCTTATTTTTAAAATATGAGAGGGCTAGATAGTCTTGAACGCTTAAGAAATAAGTGGATTGGTTATGTTGGTGAATTAGTAATCTAGAATGGACTACGGTGTTGAATCTGACGCAGAAAGTTTCCATCTCTGAATCTCATAGACTGACACAATTTTATATAATCCATATATGACACCAAGTAAGCTGTTTAAAGCAAAGTTAAAATTGTGTGATATCTGTCCACGTTGTTTTTTAAAAGTGGGCAATTGGATCCATGTGATATGGGAATGTCCCAGAATATCTGAATTTAGGTTTAAGGTTTTGAAAATTATAGGGTCATGTATTGATACAATTTTGATTATTGATCCCAAATGGTGTATTTTGGGTTTGGTGGATAACAGTAGTCATCTAGATTAATACGCGTCTACTCTAGTTTCTACATTTTGTTTTTTTTTTTGCTAGGAAGAATTAATCCAAATCCACCATCTATTATACAATGGTTTAAAGTGATCAATAAGGACCTACCGTTGATTAGGAAACATTTTTTGGAGGAATTTGAGAAAATATGGATGGTATGGTTGAGTGATCCAAAAACAGGTTCTTTCAAACCACCATGACTTACTATAAATAAGTTCAGTTGATTGTTGACTTCTTATTTAATTATTTAATTTATTTTTTTATTTTTTATATATTTTTTAATATATATATTTTTTAATTATTTCGAGGAATTCTCTTTTGTTCTCTTCTCTCTTGTTTGTTTTGGTGATATAGGTTGGTTAGAACATGGTTGTCAGGTTCGGGATGTGGAACCCGGTATGCAGGATACCTCAAAGCAGGTGAGGGCAGATATCAAACAGCAAAGTCCAGAAATAAATAGCCAAGGGGTCAGGATTGGCGAAAACAGCGTAAACAGTATTCAATAGCCAGGGTACAGCAACACTAATCAATAGGCTAAATCAGCAACACAATAGAGCTCTGTTAAGCACAATAACTGAGCACTGAGTGATACTCAGTGCTGGTTTTTAAAGCTACCACCAGGGGTCGCCCCACCCCCGTGCGTGTGTAGCAGCCTGGTTGCTTTGCCGACTGTCCCAGGGAATCTTCAAAATGCTACATTCCACATATAAAGTCGTTTTTTGGACCTAATCATCTAGGAACCTCGGGCTATCCATCGATACCCCAAGATGGCTGCTGTTCCCTTGGATCACCCCGTAAAATATGATTTAGTGTTATACGGGCATTGCTGTGCTTTGGTGGCCTGATTGTGGCGCCAGGCAGGGTATTGTTTGTGGTGATGGGATTATCTCCTTATCTGAGTTTGTATATAAGGATATGGGTTTTCACAATAAAGTGTTCTTTGTTTTCACCTCAGCATAGGTTCTGTCTGATGCATGGGCTGGGCTGCTATATTCCAACAGTCCCGCTTCATCTTTTTAGCCCTAGTTCTGTCTAGGTTTGAGAGAGTTAATCTCGGGAAGGAAGCAACTATCGGGCAGGTCTACCCAGTCGGGGTACAGAACTTCCTGTCACAATATGTATTTTTTTACACGAAAACTCAATAAAAAAAAGTAAGTGTCCCTGAATGGCAGTTAGGAAATCTGTCCACCCCAGATAGAATTGGTGTGGTAGCCAAAGTCTTATTCCTGTAACCTGTGCTAATCAGGTAGCTATTACTCCCAACTGCATTATCAGCTGTTCTCAGTTGTGAATCAATTAGGCCTTCATAAGCACCTTTCCTGGCTTAGTTATTGGTTACTCTTTCCACTTCCATGTTCTAGAATTCTGCATTTCCAATTTCCTGATCCCTGGTGTAAACTTCATGCTTTTGGTATTCAGTGTTCCTGGTTCCCAATTACAAGATCCAGGATTACTGTCCACTTTCAGCTTCTGACCCAAAATTCCTCCTTCTAGGTTGGCCATCCCGTTATTAGAGACCTGTTATTGCTCCAAAGCCCTCCTCTATGTATTACATAGCAGCAGTCTGACTTCCTGCAAAACTAGAAGACCTTCGAGCAAACACCGCTTCTGTGCTGTCAGAAATTATCAGGCACAGCAGAGCAACATAGCAATATAGTAATTTGGACACATGGGGGTAGATTTGAGTTTGGGAGGGGAATACTGATGAATACCTGGGGAGACTCCCTGCCTGCCCAGTCCCCTCTTTGGTCTAACTCACCCTGTGCTCATTGGGGGGCACAGGATAAACGGGAAACCTTGTTTGGTCTGCCTTAACCAGACTCCCATGAACTAGCCGGCTATGAGGACTCTAGATGGTCGGAAACGCTCAATACGCCTGACTGGGACATAACCACAAATGCATGGAAATGTGCATCGTTACAGAACCCTGTTGTCCCACTTGGGAACCCTGATTTTATTAGTAATCTTTGGACCAGTGTTTAGCCAGCCACGGCTATGAAACTCTGGCCCGGCTACCGTGCAGACTATTCCCGGGACGTTTCCGCTGCTGTTGCTCAGGGTCCCGAGGTTGGATCAAGTCGCTTTTTGGACCATAACATCCTCGGACCCTGAGCTCTCCGGGATCAACGCCCTTTCCTCGGAATCACCCCGAAATAGCGACTATGTCGGGTGGGCATTGCGGGCCATAGAACTGTACGGAGACGCTGGGCTGTCTGGTAGTTGATGGGATTAAACCCCTAATCCAATGTTTGGTATATAAATATATGTCCTGTTTTCACCTCAACATAAATACTGTCTGATGCTTGGGGTGGGCTCCTATTATATTTAATTGTCCTTGTTAGGACAATAATTACATTGTGTAGCTAAGCTTCGGCTAGCCACAGTGCCAACGCAGTGGCATTCCCCTTTCTTTCTACAACACTGGTTCTGTGTGATGCTGGTCCCGGCAGGAGGAAGAGTAGTTTGGCGGTTGTCACACCTAGGCAAAAAAACGTTATTTTTCAAATTAAGTGGTGTTTGTGAAAGACTTTGAACAAGAAATTACAGAAAATAGCACATTATTTTAAAACAGGAATATATATTAAACAGTTCTATTTACTTTAGGGATACATCGAAATGAAAGTTCTGGACCGAAACCGAAAATTCAGGGTTCACTTAGCCGAAACCAAAAATGACCCCCACACCTTTAAAAATAAAACAAGTAACCACACTTTTAATAAAAGTAACACAGCAAAATTGTACAAAAAAAATAAATTACAATGTTAATGTACCTATATACATATGATTGTTAACAGCAATCTCAGGCATACCCAGATTCCAGCATGTACTGGTAGGCAACAGGCGTGTGATTGCTGTTAACAAGTATATATACATTAATATTGTTATTGTATTTTTTTGTCCAATTGTGATGTGTTACTTTTAATAAGTGTGGTTAACACACTGAAACTGGACAATTATATATATATAATTGTTAACAGCAATCACACTCCTATCATGCACAGGCATACCCAGGTTCCACCATGTACTGGTTGTGAGGGCATGATAGGAGTATGATTGCTAGCTGCCCCACTTGTGTATTGATGCTGCCAGCAGTAAGGGGTCCGCACATCACTTACAGCCATCCTGTGCCATGCCCCCCCCACCTACGCATCCATGCTATTACACACACCGATTCATATACTCATTCATTCACAGATTCAGTCCCTCAATCACGCATACTCATTCACACACCCTTGCCCTCCCCCTTACCTGTACTGCAGCTTGGTGCCGCTCGCAGATTTCCGCAGGGGCTGCTGCTTCCCTTTGCGTCCCTCGCATTCAGTGCAAGCACATTTTCTTGTACTGCACAGAGAAAGCAGCAATGGTGCAAAGTCGTGTGATGTGATGTAAATTCACATGACTCTGCTGGGTTCCGTTTCCCCTGTTCAGTACAAAAGACCCTCCCAAAGGTAAGCAGCAGAGCCTTTGCGATCCCTGTTGCCCTGGCACCAGATCTCACACGGGCTGCACCTCAAGGTCAGACGGGCCGCATTTGGCCCGTGGGCCGCATGATGGATGACCCTGCCCTATATAATGCAATTAAAGTGGTCAAAAAATATATTGTTATTATAAAAATAAGTGAGAAAGGGTTAACTCAGATAATAAGTTGTCGGAATCTCCCCTGCCACTTTTTTGTGAACAACAGTTGTCCAAAAAATATTGCTTCTAATATTTTCCAAAATTGGTGATTTAAATATGGGTACAAATTAGTTAATTATCCAGTAATCCACCTGCCCTAAGCATATATTTTTAAAATCTGCTTGGCTCTAGTATGCATAGGAACCCACAGACACGTATACACACCCACAGAAAGAATGAAAAATAAATAGTTTCCACCAGCAGCTCAGAGGAAAGGATGTTTAATATTGAATTTTCTGTTTGAATTGTGGAAACTTTTAGACACAATCCTGCCTGTGTTTAAGTCATTAAAACATTTTTAAGCGTTTTCTGGTTTTCTTAGCTGCTGTCCGTTCCTGAAATGCCATTTTATATTATAAAAATAAGGCATAAAATTAAAAAAAATAAAATAAAAAATATATATATATAGATATATAGTGGATATAGAGGCAAAAGTTGATTATTGTTGACCTTATTTGCGTACATGCGCCTACTCAGAATTCCTTGTTGTTGTGGCAGCTTCATGAGATTTTTGAGGGAACAACAAGCCTTCTGGCTTGTCTGGTGTCTGTAGATGAATGTTTAATAATGCTTCTACTACTTACTACACTACACTGCTGAGCGCCGAAATATGACATCATATTACGGCGCTCAGCATAAAATGCCGGCGCCGGCACCTGCTATTGGCAGCAGGGACTAATATTTATATATATATATGGGCAGCAGGAGCTAGTAAATGGGTTTTAGATATTTGGACAGGGGTGCAATTTCAGTACCTGTGCTATTTTCAGTAGATACGCCTCTGCTCAACACACATCCATTAATGTCCAAACCTTTGCAACAAAAGTGAGTATAATGTAGACCACCTTCCTTACAGTTCAACAAATTCAGCTGGATTTGTTGAGCTGTAAGGAAGGTGGTCTACATTATATCTTCGAGCAAGCTGCAAAAATAAATACTGATTCATCTACTGAGGAAGCCGGTTGTCGAGTTACACTATTTTTTGTCAAATACTTATTTTTCCCTTTATGGATGCTAATCTATTCCTATAAAGGTTTTTCATATCAAGTGTTAAGCTCAGGCATGGCTCTGGATTTATTTCTAGCCTGCACTGGATGTCAGATTCCATAAAGTCAAGCTTTGTTTTAGATGAATGCTGTAGAATGAATCAGATTGGAATCAGTCTTTATACACTGTTTACACAATGCATATTTTCCTTGAGTTTGTTGCTGCTGTCACTCTCCCACTTAGCTCTCCTGGAGTCATGTTACTTCTTTCTCTGTTCTCTCTGTCCAGCCATCCTGCCAGTGAAATAACCCACCTGTGTCCGAGTGACCAGTCTGACATTCCTAAGAAACTTTATTAAAGCCATTCAATTATTCCTTCTCGAGAAAAAATCATGTAATTGATCCTCTATAGTCCTTGAGGGAGATACCATCCTTAAACAGTATTCATTTGAAGGTCTTTCTGACTTTACAAGTGACTCAGAATCCTTAACTATGGCTTTAGATACATCAATTTATTTCTTACAGTCACATTTTCATGTAGTTACATAGTTTGTAAGATTGAAAAAGTTCAACATTTCCCAAATTTCCCTCTCTGTATTAATACAGATTAATACCAATATTGGTTGGAAAGCTCACCGTTAAAATTTAATGTTAATCTAATAAAATTCTGCATTCTTGAAAAGTAGAATTTATTTTGTAATGGCAATCTGAAATAAATACCCCTTCCGTCGTAACCTTTTACACAACTAGACAGGAGCAGGTAAAATATTAATGTTTATTGTATTATTTGTAATTAGGTATGTTCTGCTTTTCTTTAAAAAATATCCAGACTTTGTGAAGGCATCTATTGCATTTGATAGCACCACATCTGTTGACAGTGATTCTATACGTTTATTGTCCTTATAAAGAATTCCCTCCTTTGTTGTCTATGAAACCTTTGCTCTTCCAATCTCAGAGGATGACCTCTTGTTCTTTGTACATTTCTGTAAATGAACAGGTTACTGAGTTTTTTTTATATTGCTCTGCACTAGACTTGGGCACCAGGGAGGTATTCGTGTTCATGCTCGTCTTCGGCAAAAAGAAAATCTTCGTATTCCACGAATATTCGCCCATTCCTGTCTTCTCCTCGGGAGAATATTCGTGGACATTCTTCATGTTTGTTTTTTCTTCATTTTTTTCCAACAGTTAAATGTCCGTACGAACGACAAATAAAGTCGCCCGTACGGACATTTAACTGATAGAGCAGGGAGACCAGTAGTCTCTGCCGGTCATCAGTTAAATGTCCGTGCAACCGTCACCCACTATACATGTTCCTTAAACATAACACAAAAGAATCCTACAACACCTCTCATACACAATATCATACAGGATTTGAAAAGTTAGACAAAGAAGGTATCTTGAAAACAGATCCAAGCATGTGGAGGAACTATAAATTACATATATATATAAAGTGACTTATGTGCATATGGACAATGATATAAATAAATAAGAATAAGGTGCTATCACATCAATTACTCACTATGGAGTGCACCTATATCTATTATAACATATTGTACCTTTGCAAATTTACAAACATACACAGATAATCCAATAATCATTATCGATCAGAAATATGTCCATAAAGTGCTCTAGTGCTTACCCATTAGATAAATATGACCTTCACTTCCCCTACGCTTTTTCGGTTACCTTTTTCAAGGGGCCGCTGTTGTTACCCTATTATGTAGATATATATATATATACACCTCTCCCCCTGGAAGCCACGTGTTGAAAACAAATTGGTGCTGGCGCCACGTCTCTGCCCAGTCATTCACTGCCCCGCATCCGATGCCTTTTCCGTAGTGTGCAGACTCGAGAAGACATTCATCGAGTATGCGCACATAGGTCAAAACACCGGGTAAAGACAGGACCTCCGGGCGGATATCATCGCGACATTCAACATGGAACTAATCTTTCGTCTGTTTCTCCTAAATCCTAGTCAACCAACCATTATGCCAAAATAAATAATAAATAAATAAATAGAAAAATAAATAAACATTTAAAACGTGTATAGTGCTGAGCTAGAGACTTGATTGAAGTGCATAATGTGTAAACCTAAAATATCCATATAACAATTCTTCCATTAGTTATTGTGTAAATATATGTTTATCTATAAATAACTGTGCAAAACAATATCAGTGCCAGTGACCAATTGTTCATATATATAAATAAAAACTTTGTGTAAAAATTAATAAATATGTGAAAATAATAAATGCAAAAAAAAGCAAAATAATAAAAGAAGCAATTCATGATCAAATATGGTAGTGACTGTGCTAAACAATATCAATGTCAATAAACAATTATTCATAATTAAATACATACTATATAATAAAAAATAATACATATTATAAAAAATATAAATACAATAATCAAAGAATTTATGAAATAAAATAATATGGTGATAAAGTGCCAATTGTCTCATCTTATCATATTCACTCAACAATTTATGATTAATATGTGAAGAAAAAAAAAGAAAAAAATTTATTACTGGCTTCTGTTTTCGATGATTTTCATTATTACTCTTTTCTTCATATGTAGATCTTCAATGATTTTTAGTGGGGCTATTCATAGATTATTAAGCCAATATGGCGCATGGATATATAAACTACAATAAAAGAATAAAAACAAAAGTTAAAATCACCAATGGAAAGATATTATAGAAATGCAGAAAAAGACAGTTGCTCGTTTAAACCAACAGGTGTCACGGTACCTAATTGAACAATCCGCCTACACTCTTTTTGGACTAGAATCTTTTTGACATTACCTCCGCGCACTCCTGTGTTGATCCTTTCAATTCCCTTCACTTGTAGACTCGATGGATCACAGTTATGTGTAGTTTTGAAGTGTCATGGTATTGTTTTAAGTATTGTCTAATCCGATGCATTTCTAGCCGCCAAGATGTCTCCTACATGTTCTCGGGCACGGATTTGCAATTCGCTAATTCTATAGCATATGATGTTACGGGGTTAAATGTCAATTTTTCATATGTTGACTTATCTTTGAGTTGACGAAATGCCTCTTTCTCATTCATTGTATTTGGCCAAATAACTATATTTCCCCCTTTATCTGCCTATTTTATTGTAATGCCTTCCATTTTTTTGGAGTTCATTTAAAGCCTTTCTCTGTGTTTTGAGTTAAGTTGTCTTTGGATCTTTTCATTGAGATCTTCCGAAATTCCTCTTTCACCAACTGACTAAAAATATCAATAGGCGGGCAGATAGAAAGAGTGGGAAAAGTTTTGACTAGGATTTAGGAGAAACAGACAAAAGATTAGTTCCATGTTGAATCTTAGTGCTCCGTCGCGATGATATCCGCCCGGAGGTCCTGTCTTTGCCCGGTGTTTTGACCTATGTGCGCATGCTCGATGAATGTCTTCTCGAGCCTGCGCACTACAGAAAAGGCATCAGATGCGGGGCAGTGAATGACTGGGCGGAGACGTGGTGCTGGCGCCAATTTGTTTTCAACAAGTAACTTCCAGGGGGAGAGGTATATGTATATCTACATGATAGGGTAATAACAGCGACCCCTTGAAAAAGGAGAACCGAAACGGCGTAGGGGAAGTGGAGGTCATATTTATCTAATGGGTAAGCACTAGAGCACTTTATGGACATATTTCTGATCGATAATGATTATTGGATTATCCATGTATGTTTGTGAATTTGCAAAGGTACGATATGTTATAATAGATATAGGTGCACTCCATAGTGAGTAATTGATGTGATAGCACCTTATTCTTATTTATTTATATCATTGTCCATATGCACATAAGTCACATATATATATGTAATTTATAGTTCCTCCACATGCTTGGATCTGTTTTCAAGAGACCTTCTTTGTCTAACTTTTCAAATGCTGTATGTATTTTTATATTTTTTTTGTATAATAAAGAAATATATCTTATAATAGAAGGGCTTCTTTGGAACTCTTTTTCTTTTGGTATACAATGTTGCTTAAACATATAGACTTTAGAGCTTTTTAAAGACCCGTCTACAGGATGAATGATTTCCACCCACAAGAGAAATGTTACTAAAACGCTTAACAAATCAAATGCCTGCAATTTTTTATTATTCTTATCTTGCCTATTTCTTTTAGTTAGTTTAATCAGGATTTAACCCCTACTTCATGAGCTTTGCATTTGTTAACATCCAATATATAAACCACCCATTTGAGTCCGGGATGTGCAGCTGCTGGCGGCCTTCGCATTATTGGCCTTTATGTGCCAAATAAGAACAGTTTGAGGAAGTGAAAGGGTTAAGAATACAGTTGTGCAGTGGTCAGGTTGCACCTTAAGGAGTTAAGGGGTCGTGCAAGTGAGCATATTCGTCGCTTGAAGGCCCCTTTAACCTACGGATTTCCACTCCCGTTATCTAACGCAGCATCGCAGGGGTTAACAGGAGCGGAAATCCCTAGTTTTGCTGTCAGAAATTAAAATTCCCGTGCGATTGAGCCTATTGGTCACCTGCAGGGTCTTCCTCTGGCATCAACCATTTTGGGGGGAAGAGGACCTCTCAATGTCACGGTAGGGTCATAAGGAGGGAAGACTGCACAGACTCTCACAGTCTTCCCCTAATCTGCAGTTAGTGTGACAAATATATTTTTTTGCTGTAGTAGCGGAGTTGCATGTTAGGGAACATGGAGCGGGTCCCAATAAAATTATTTTTTCAATATAAAATGTATTGGCAGCAGGGTCAAATATTTATATATATTGGCAGCAGATGTAATACTTATATATATACCATATTTCACCATGTATAAGATGCACCTTTTTTGGGGTCTAAAAACCGGGTGCTTCTTATACAATGGTAGTAGGGTTTTTTTCTTGCATCTCCTGTTTTTTGCGCTTGTTGTATTATCGGCAAGGTGGTAGTATCGCCGAAATAAAAAAAAAGCTACCAAAAATAATCCTCTGCAGGGGACCTGCTGCCTACCTGCTCAGCAGTGTCTCTTGTTCCGGGACACAGGAACTGCGCGGAGTCACGTGAATGCGCATAATTTAACGTGACTTTGCGCCGTTCCTGTTCCCCCTGGTACAAGAGAAGTTCGATTAACGCAGAGGTAACAGCGCCCCCCCAGCGGAAGTTTGCAAGCGGCACCGGAAGATCTGGCGTTCAGGTAAGGGCACAGGGAAGGTGTATGAATGAATGAATATGTGTGTTTGATAGCATGGGGGGCAGGGCACAGGGATGCTGAAAGTGATGTGCATGTATTGGCTGCTTGTGCATGATAGGAGTATGATTGCTATATATATGCAATCACACATTGCTGTTAGCAATCACACTCCTATCATGCTGGGGCAGCCAGTACATGCTGGATCCTGGGCATGATATGAGTGTGATTGCTGTTGTGAGCTTTCTGCCTTTTTCACCATGTGCTGTGGGCAGTTCTTTTAAGCTCAACCTTGCTCTGGCCTATCTAAGCCAGAATTATTTTGCGTCCTGCTAACAAGTGCATTGCTTCTTCTCCTGAGTTCCTGTGTATGATAGTGATGGGCAATTCGGATCAGTAAAGTGAATCGGATCATTTAGAGTGATTCATTGAAATGATCCCATTCATTATCTGATTCTTCGGATCACAACAGGAGTTACTACTTCCCAGTCCCTCCCTCGCTTATGACTGGCCCCACCCCTTTCATTAGAGTCTATGAATCCTCCATCCTGCCCGGCAGAGCGTCATTCAGAGAATCGTTCAGAGATTAGAATCCTTTAGAGATTCGAATCGTTCAGAGAATGATTCAGAGAATCTCACTGGCACAATACTTGTACAAATAAATACAGGATTAATCTTCCCCTTAGTTTACCCCCCTTTACCTCTAACTGCACCTTAAATTAACCTTATAAAATTAATTAAATTAACCCGCAGTCCTCAGCATTAAATTAACCCTAAAGACCCCATTAACTATAACTGCCCCTAAATTATACCTAAACACCCGATCCGAACTAGCCACGTCATAACTGCCCCTTTGGCTTTATTTGCTTGGTTTTTACAGTAAAGATGTTTTGCCTCTGTCTGGTTCCTGTTCCCTAACAATGGCTTGTTTCATCAAGTGCATGGAGTATTTTGCAGTTTCCCCCAAATGGACCTGCCCCTTTTCTCACCCTTAGCTAAATGCCAAATGAGGTGTATTTTACCAAACAAATGTCCCTGCATGTGATACATGCTTACATACAGTCAGCTCCAGCTCTGGCTCAGGTAAGTACAGGGGTTCAGACCTCACTGTTTAAAGTCCTTCCATTGAAATTGAAGCACTTTTCTGTCACTGATTGACATCTTCAAGCTCCTGCTGATATGTGTTCTCTGCTGGTACCATTGTTTGCTAAAAGGATCACTATTAATTGTATATTGTTTATTGTATTTAACTACTGCTGGTGTGTTCTCTTCTGATGTCACCCTACTCTTTGTTAAAACATTTCACTCACCTCCAATTGTATATAATTTCTTTTAACCCCTAGTTGTATGTGAAAGCTGCTGATATCACCCGTCATCTACCCATAGTGCTAAACATCTTCTAAATAAACAACATCTCCAACCTTTTTCCACTATCTTTACACCAAACCAAACCATATTTTTTCTGGGGCCTCTAGTCTTTATTCTTACCTTCAACTTTGCCCTCATACAACTAATCTCTTCCTTTGGATTCCCTTACCACCTATGTTGATTAGATTCAATTCCCCTTTCCACTCCTGACCTCATGTCTGAAAGATTAATGTCCTGGTCACATAGTTTTTATCTACTATTGAGTCTAGTCAGTGGAGTTAGCACTTTATTTAACTGACTAGATCCACTTCACTACCACTATGTCTTAACATGTGTTACTCTCACTGTTACATTGTGTGTTGTTCATTTTAACATCATCTGCAATTGTTCTATAAATAAATGTAATTTCTAAATATGTATTTTACAAGGTTTTCTTTACTAAGCTCTTTTATGAAGCTTATCCTGTGTCGTTTATTGACATCTATTTAAATAGGTAACAGCACTTTCTTGTGTGTTGAAACAAGATGCTCAAGGCAAGGAGTTTTTATCTTTGTAATTGCTATGTGCTGCACAATTATAAATCTCTTCTCTGTCACAATGAGAGGAGCAGAAATGTGTCCTGGAAATCCCATAAACACTCAGGCAAATGATAATATTTTTAATTATGGAGAAATAAGAGGGGGCCAGGATGCAAACAAGTTTGTGATTGAAGGTAAGGAGTGGGTCTCTGGGACCGATTGACAATATCCTTGGGTGCCTCCACCTTGCAGAGGATAGCTACAAAGAGTAATTTTAGCTTTGGAAATTGTTGCCACACAAGAGCCTTTCTGCCTTGACAGGGTCACTATCCTCGTGACACACCCTGTCATTTTAGATTAAGATATGCAAAATCGCACTGCCTGCTAATTTCCTCTTGGTCCTGCTGCATCACTTCCATCCGTTGTAATAAGAGGAATCCTTAATTGGAGTCAACTGCTTGATTATGGTAATTGCTGCTGTCTGAGGTGGGGGAAGGATGTGAGGTTGTGGTCAGGCTGATCAACACAGCACACTTTGTGTGAGCCATCCAATGCTATGCAGATGGGATAAGCCAAAAATAACCTTCATTGACCTCACATTGACCACTTATTGACCTCAGAATTCCAGAAGGACTTTCAGTTCCACTTTTGTAACAAATACCAAATAAATAAAACGTAATCAGATTTTTGACACTTTGCTGTGTGTATATATTTTTTGATCATATATATATGATCATTGTTTTTCATTGCGGATTATATTTACTTCATTTGATTCTCCTGAGGAAGCCCAAAGAGTGGCGAAACGCGTTGGGATACGGAAGAAATTTATCTGCATATTCTTGGATCAACTATACTGGACTTTTAACTTTAAATATCTATTTGAACTCAACCATTCTGTAAGTGCATTTTTACTTGCGCATCTGAGAGATAAGAAGTTATTGCACCATATGGTTGTTTTCTTTGTTTTATATTTTTAGAACTTTTAAGAATAAAAGAACAGCTTTTACTACAGATGAGCCTCCTGTACTTACATTGTTTGTGAGTGCATTTCACACATTTATATATTTTTCACTTTTATCTACAATATTATACTATTATATTTTTTTCTCTTCTATATACACATGCGCCCCGATTTCTGTTTGGTTTCGTGGTAGAACGCCCAGAGGAGCGTTTTGGTTGGGTTGCAGCAGTGATATATTAGGGAAGTATTTTCTCTTTTTTCGTCTTTTTTCACTTTGGATATTTACACGTGTTTTTGGGTGTTCAAGGTTTGGTTTATTCACAGGCTGTGAAATAGGCTTGGAAGTCCAACTGCCCATCTTGTCAAAGAAATGTCACTAGCAGATTATAAACTCATAAAAGTTTATCCTTCTGCATCCTTTTTGTGTGCGTGTCTCACTCTCACTATCATGAAATGTTGTAGAAGCATCCTAGGGCCATACCATTTTGGTGAATTGTGCATCTATTAGGCTTACAGAAATCAGTGGTGACGGAAGTCTCTGACGTGGGGAGCGAGCAACATCTAATCAATATAAAAATATTTATAGGTTTATCTGAGAGTAATTTTTTTTTAAAAAGGTTGTTAGACAGCAACCTACAAGTTTAAAAAAATATATTTTGTTCTAAAAAAGACACTGTATCTTAATAGACTTTTTATCATTGTGGTCCTTTGGCAATATAGTAATTAAATCTATATTTTCATTTAATAATATTTCTAGTGTTTACAGTACTTCATTTAAAGTGGATCTCGGACGTTTCCTAAATATTACATTACAGTAGATAAACTTGTATAACAGTTTTTACATATTCAGGGCCGTGCCAGAACATTGTGCTGCCTGGGTCTGGGAATAACCCACAACCACATCCAGATCATTATGTTATATCATGATTAATAAATTCTCTCTCTCATGCAAGCTCTCACACTCTCATTCAGACTCTCTCATAACCTTCTCCACAGACTGCTTATGTGTCTGTCTCCTTTACCGGAGCTCAGCTTCTTCTCTTGCCTCTTCTTTTTATTTTTTCTTCTTTCTTTGTCTATTTTACTGTGGGCCTATATTTGGTGACCCTGTCACCCCCCCCCTCGAAACTCACATACACATTGGCACACATTTTTACACACACACTTACACACTCAGGCAGTGTATAGATTTTTTACACCCCAACCCTTGCCTATCATGGACCTATGACCATACCCAGCAAATCCAAGAAGTATATCCTCACCGTGGTAGACTTTGGTACCAGGAAGCCAGAAGATGTGGCCCAGCCAAAATGACTGAAGAAACCATAGCAGATGACCTGGCAAATATATTTTACCAGATCCTCCAGCGAGGTGCTCTCTGACCAGGGATCCCAGTACATATCAGAGATGCTGCAACAGGTCTGGTGGCTCGGCAGAATAAAAGCTATCATCTCTGCCCAATACTATGGCCTCTGTGAAAGCTTAAACAGGCTTTGGGCATTTGCAAACATCCCACAAGGATTGGGAGAAGTATCTTCCCTATCTACATTTCATTCACAAGCTAAAACACGAATCCAAAAAAGAAAGAAAAAAAAAAGTGTTACATCTATTACATATATCGTTACATCCATAGGGGACCGAATGGGGTTAAAAATACACTACTTTTACTTGTATTCTGATGTTTGTATTTGGAGTTACTTGTCAATAACCAAGCAATCCTACCACAGTTACGTAGTTCATAAGGTTGAAAAAAGACCTAAGTCCATCAAGTTCAACCCTTCCACCTAACCTTCCTATTCTTGATCCAAAAGAAGGCAAAAAAACCCTAATTAAGCTACTTCAAATTCCTTCTTGACTCCAAGAGGCAATCTGATTTCTCCTTGGATCAAGAAGCTCTAAAATATTAATGTTATTCTATTTATATCCCTGTATGTCATGCCTTTCTAAGAAAATATCCAGACCCCTTTTGAAGGCATCTAATATATTGGATAACACCACCTTCCTTGGAAGTGAATTCCATACCTTTATTGTCCTCACTGTAAAGAATCCCTTCCTTGTCTTCCTTGTCTGTGAAACCTGTGCTCCTCCAGTCTCAGAGGGTGACTTCTTGGTCTTTGTATATTTCTGTTAATGAACAGGTCACTGAAGAGCTCTTTATATTGGCTCTACATATATTTATATAATGTTATCATGTCCCCTCTGAGACGCTGTTTTTCTAGCGTATATAATTTTAACTTTTTTAGTGAAACAGTGAAAATTCATTCATGTTCGTATATTAATTAATACTATATTAATACTTACTATGGGTTTTAATTGATTGTTTATAGTGAATATATGTATAACTTAATATATTGGGGTATTTATACTGTAATTTACTTGTTTTACACTTTAAAGGTTAATCCTGAGCCTTTTGATAAGAATTTGTCTTCTCAAGAGTTGCACTGCAAAATTGTTGCCACAATATGATACTTTTCTTCTTACATTTGTAAGTGCTTTTTGTTTCTTTCTAATAATTTTTTTCAACGTCACCATGCAAGGAGGTTCTTTCTTTTTCATTTATACTGTAGGCTAAGGTTTAGTGGGATCATCTGGAAAAACAAGTGTTTTTACGGCGAATATTGGAGATGAAGCATGTTGTGAAATACCACATAGAAGTTATATATTGGGCATAAAATTTGAGGAATTTCTGTCAAGGATTACTTTGTATGTAGACACCTTTGCAATATTGTATCAATATCTAATGGATTTACACAGTTGGGTGTAAATTTTATACTATTTTTTTATTTTTTAATTTATTTTGTACTTGCTTTCCATTGTTTTTTGTATTTGAGATTTGTTTACCACCATCCTGTTAATACTTGGATACTGTTATTACATACCTTATATATATATTCTTTGTTTCTTCTGGTTGTTATATATTCTTATGTATAGATATTGTGTATTGTCATAGCCGGTTTTAGTTATGCTCCACACCACTGAACTGTACCCCAGTCTCCTGTGAGTACCACATCTGTCCACTTGCATGTCCTCTCATTCCAGTACTAGGCACCTTTCTGAGTGGTTCCCATGTCTCCTTTGTGGAGGTTTGAATCTATTTGCTACTTTTGAAGCAACAATTGCCCATTACCAATTTCTGTCTTGTCCCATGACCCATGACCCACAATCATATTGTCCTTTCGTCATACAAATCCTGCCCCTCCAATAAACAATAAACGTGCCGGTGGTCTGGTGATTCGTTTGGGAGATTCTTTTTTATACTTTTTTTATACTTGAGACTAAGGCTATGAATTGTTATTTGGACTTACTACTTTCACCAAATATATGTTATGTTAGTAGAGCTACAGATCTAATTAACACATAGAAATTTGATTTTTTTATGCTTTATCACAAAGCTGCAAATAATTTTTGTTTTCTGACTCCAGTATCAAGCATTTACCTTTGCCTCTCCAGTGAGTGCCTTCATTATACTGCAAAGTAATTAATAGCTAACAACAGTGAAACAGCAATCAAGTTGCCCAACCAAGGGAGAGCCCACAGCTAAATTATGCTCACTAGTTTACCATTTTAATTACAAAATCTCTCCTTAACTTTCTCCCTTGTGCTCAATTCTATTCCAAGAGGTTTATTCATGGTGTTATCCCCTGAAAATGAATTGTGTTTTTTTCCACTTTCCATTAAAGATTTCCTTTCCTTCAGCCTGTGGACATACGGATGTGTTGAACATTAAGGTTTTTATGTCATGTATGTTTTAAGCCCTGATATGCAAATGTAGGTTTCTAAGCAGGTTTTTGTATTAATGGTACTTGTGAACTTGATGCGTATTTGCCAAATGTAGATATGAGTATCTGGTATGTGGCAATATAACATTACAGGAGGTCTGTAAACCTCAATACTGGTGCAAACATTTTAGAAGTGGTATTACATGCCTCCCAATTGTTCTGCTGTGAGTGGGACAGCCCCTATTTTTCACTTCTACTCGCTCGAACAGACCTTTAACTCCTGACAGCAGAACTAGGCCAGGGGAAGTTTCAGGAGTTAAAGGTCCATGCGAGCGACTCTGTGAAGATCACTTTCCTCCCTCAGGAGGATCCAAAGATATTCATTATCAAGGAACTCCTTCCTTGGCATTGATCACTGCATACCCCGGGGTATTTCAAATAGTAGTATTTTAACACATTTATTGCAATAATTCTACCAATAGCATTTGTTAAAGGTTGTGGTAGTTTTTTTGTTTACTTAAATTGATACAACAAACTTTGACATAGGCTGGTGTTATAATTACTGCATGTAAAGGGTTTGGATAACATCATTTGAAATACCCTGGAGGTAAGTTGAATTGACCGACTCCAAAGATGTCCCAAATAGGACATGGATGAAGGATGAGTAGATATCAAAACTCAAAACAGAAATGCAAACCTCCCAAATGTGGACTTTTAGCTCCCAAATAACCTAACAAACATATGCATAATTGATATCACTGTACTCAGAAGATATTGCAAATTTTGAAACTTGAATTATTGCTCTATAACACACAAGAAAAACAAACATTACATTTCTAAACCCAGGACACATATTAGAATCTACTTAGCAGGTTTCCTCATTAGCTTTTGTAGATGAGCAAAATATTTTTCAAATAAATTCAAAATTGTTTTAATTTAATTTTTTTATCTATTATAATATATGGTATTTAAAGAAAGTCCTTCTTGTTTTGAAAACAAAAAATAATATATAATATGTGTGGGTGCAGAAAATGAGAGAAAAATTACATCTAAACACAACCAAAAATTATAAAACAGCCATTGCCACAAAGCATACAAGATTTTTTTTAAACAGCAAAGTCACAAAGGAGTTTATAGTTAAACAAAACTACATAAGCATGTATTGGACCAATAACAACTTAATTCCAAAACATAGAACTCATATAAAAACATATAAAAAAATTTTTATATACGATCTAGGCTGTCAGCAAATTAAATGGATGTAGAGGGAGGCATTTCTACATCATAATTCACATTAATTTTATTAATACACATATTTATATGCTATGTATGTTGAAGGACACTAGTGACAATAAGATGGTAAATTATCCTCCAAATTACCGTAACAAAAGAGGAAAGTGATCTTCACAAAAGGGAGAGAAGTAGAAACGATGAAAAACACAAATACTGCGCTTTTTTCTCTGCTTTGAATGTATGCTGGTGCACCGCTTAGGGGATTAATCTCTTAAAAATTAGTGCCATGCAAGCAGACAGCCCATGATTAAGGTTTTAACTGATCAGTCTGCATCTGACAGGGAACCAGCTATTATCGTAAAGGAATCAAACCAGCATTCAAAGCCTCTGCTCAGCTTGAACATGAAAGGAAATGTCATCCTCTGGCAGTTGGAAAAATCTTCAGGGGGATGAGAGAGGGAGAGAAGAGAGATGGGGAGAGAGAGGATAGGGGAGAGAGGGGAGAGAGGGGGGAGAGAGAATATAAAGTTCAAGCTTTACATCTTGGACATTGGCAGTTTAAAGTAGGAGATGCGTGTATGAAGGATAAGAGCTGATAAGACTGAAAGATGCATAAGATTGGAGGAAAAGCCTAAAGCAGGGTAAATGGGGAAGACTGTTATAGTTAAAAGCTATGGCAATAGAGCAGGCAAATATGCCCAGATAAACTAAATTAATTTTAATACATTAGTTCCTACTAATACAATTAATACAATTAACACTAGGATATAATATAATTTTATAACGCTGATTTTTCCAAATGATGGGAAACATTCCAGATCTCTGAACAGTTTCTGTAGCCATGTCATCATCTTCACATGTCATGTATTTGTTTAGAATATTCTGCATGGGATTTTTTTTCTTTGTCCAAACCTTATACGTTTCTTCTTGTGCAGATATTTCACACTTGCACCATGCGTCTTATTACCGAATTCATAGTCCCTCCAGACCTCATATGCTGCCTTTGGCTTTCTGTCTTTATGCTTCCTTGTCTTGCGACAATGTCCCTAGTCCTTGCTACAGTGTCCCTAGTCCTTGCTATAGTTCTCCCTTTGCAGTAATCCATTCCTGGATTTCTCTATGCTCTGTCCAGTACCTCTGATTCCTGGATTCCAGTCTTGCTCTTTGCTTTAGCTCTGTTTCCTTTATAGGTGTGCCCCACCTGTGTGTTCTGTTTGTCTCAGTCTGCAGTCTACATGTATGTCTCTCTGATATGTGTTTGGGTTTCATGTTTAGTTTGTTTAGTACCTTTGTAGGCAGGTTTTAGTGTTAGGACCCACCGTAATTGGAGTAATTTGGCGTAGTGGTGGGCTAAGCATACTATGGCCATATGATGTGACATAATCTCCAATTGTTATCTTATAGTCCTAGGCTAGTTCCTGTATTCATGTTTGTATGTCTCTTATGTACCTTTGCCCTCCTTTCCCTGAAGCATCTGAGGAGTTTGGTTCCTCTCTCCTCTCCTCTCCTCATATCCCAGTTAATATGTCCTATCCTTGCTGAAAGGAGAAGCGTCCCTCTCGGGAATTGGCACCCCTACAAACCTTCCTCGTGACAACGTGAGACCACACAAAAATCGTACGTGGGTAGGCAGCCCAAAATTGCCGAAGATCAGCCTTAATATTACTCACCAATTCTCGCAGCGGTACATAACATAGATCATTTCCTCCCACATGCAAGACCACAATACGGGGTATGCCATGCACTTGAACGTGCCGAGACAATTCCAGAGAAACCCTATCCCAGCGCATACTTCTGAATCCAAGCCATCTGACAGAAACCTTATCTCTATCGAAACCCAGTTGCCACCCAGAAGGTCGAACCGACGCACGTCTGGCCGCCCAATACACATACAAATGCCCTAAAATCCACACCTCCCGGCGGACAGCTCCTGCAAAAGAAAACACAAATAAACATAGCACAGCACAAACAAACCACCGCAAATCCATCATAACCAATAATAATAGCAAATGGGGGCGAATGTAGGACCTAAACCGAGTGGATTCCCACCGACCTATTTTTTTATTCAAGTCCCTACTCAACCCCCACCTTGAAGCCTCGGTGGCCGCACCTATACGAAAGGAATGCGTGCCAAAATCTGCCTCAGCCAGACCCAATGCACGCAAGACATGCTTAAAAACTGAATTAAATTGGAAACGGGACAGCGTGGAATCGTCCGCATGCACCAAAAAAGAAGACGGGCCATCAGGCCTCACAGCCCCATAGTCACGTAAGCAGGCCACCAGACAAACTGGGCTATCTGGACACTCCATGAGCTCCACATACAGCCCCTTACCACCCTGATCGGTCTTGGAACGCCTAATCAAAATACTAACTACGTTGCCACGGCAAACCACATCAGCAAACTGAATCCCACCCTTAACAGTCTTCGAGGGGCTCACTAATTCTCCAATCCGAAATGCACCGAAAAAGGCTAACGAAAACGCACAGCGAAAAAGCAAGACTTCAAATGATGATGAACAAACATCTTGCAGCTTACCCACAAGACCTACCAACATTCCATACGACACGGGACGCCTGGAATCCCCAACCTTGGGGCCCTTTTTAAAACCTTTAACCGCCTGTCGAACGGAAAAAGCTTTAGTCACGTCAAGAACACCTGTTTCCTTAAACACAAAAGCCAGGGCTGCCATACGGCGATCCAAACCTGACATGGATACTTTCTTGCTAAACAGGTACCCAATAAACCACGATAATACCTCAGCCCTGTCTACCTCCCCGTCAGCTTCCCTGGCGATCCGCTCAAAGCACTCCCACTCCTGCCACGTTCTGTCATATAAAGCCCGCATGGAGGGAACCAGCGATCGGGATCGAAGCATTGGTCCACAGCTCCAGTTCCGAACTGGGAACCAGAGGTGCAAGCCATAATGAACGACCGTTATACTCACAAAGGAAAGTATCCCATACCTTCAGATCCTCCTTTAAAGCCACGGTCAGCCTAACAAAATGATGGGGGGCCTTAACCCCAGCTGTAGCCAAAGATAGCCACCGTAAGAAAACCCTCCCCATGGGCATGATACGGCACGCAAAGTTAAGTTTGCCAATCAAGGACTGGAGCTGCTTCAACGTAACTTGCAAAAAAAACCTGCAAAAAACTGGCTACCTTTAAACTTTATCCAATGGTAACCGACATACCATCTCCTCTGTATCCAACTCGATACCCAGAAAACTCAAACATGTACAAGGGGACACCGTCTTGTCTGGTGCCAAAGGTATCCCGAAATCCCGAGAAACCTGCATCACTGTAGCCAATAAACATTGAGATGCCGAAGAAAGGCCAATACATAGAAAATCGTCAAGATAATGAATGACCGAAGGCACACCCGACACCTCCCGCACCACCCATTCGACAAAAGAACTAAAAACCTCTAAATATTTACAGGAAATGAAGCAGCCCATTGGGAGGCATTATTCTACAAAATATTGCCCATCCCATTTGCACCCCAGCAAGTGGAAACAGTCCGGATGCACCGGTAACAACCGGAAAGCCGCCTCTACGTCCGTCTTGGCCATCAATGCCCCCTGGCCAAAGGAACGCACCCACTCCACGGCCCGGTCATAGGAAGTATAAGACACCGTGCTCAAATCCGGGTCAATCCCATCATTGACCGATTGCCCTTTTGGGTAAGACAAATGGTGTATTTACCCGGCTCCTTCTTGGGGACAACCCCCAAAGGGGATAAACATAAATTAGGCAAAGGACAAGTCAGGAAAGGGCCTTCCATCCTCCCCAACGCCACTTCCTTACTCAACTTATCCGACACAACATTAGGAAAAGACAAGGCAGAGCATAAATTACAAACAACAGTAATAGCTCCACATTCTTTAAAAGGGATCCGAAAACCGTCCCTAAACCCATAGAGTAACAAAGCAGCCACCTCCTGATCATGATATTTATTCAGCCACGGTACCATCCTCGCTACCATTACCGGACTCACCCCCTTTTGCCCCAGCCGCTCCTTTACCTCTCTTTTGCTTCTTAAAACACTTGGAGAAGGGGTGGGACCCGTTGCACCCTGAGCACTCGTGCTTGAATCTGCACAAGGAACCCCATTTGCACAACCCATCATTGTATTTCCAGCAATATCCCTTTTGCATGCCGGCCGATGAGCCGGAACTGGAATTGTCACCGGCCGCTAATGGAAACAGCTGGGATTGACTGCGGCCAGGTGTCATAACCCTGAGCCCCAAAGAAATATATTTATAAACCCATAGCAAACCCTTCTGGAAAGCCATCCTTTGTCTGAATTGTTCATCATAGCGGAGCCATGACTGACCCCCATAAACCCGATAGGCTTCCCCAATACTATCCATGTAACCAAACAAGCCACTACAATGCTCAGGATTCTTTTGCCTGATCACACTAGCCAAAATAGCGAATGCCTGAAGCCAAATGGAAAATATTCTTGGAATTAAACGGTAACGCCGTTTTTCTTCCTCTTCTTTTTTAACCTCCCCTCCTTTCATAACCCTGTCCAGATTAAATTTAGCCAAAGGAAGCAAAGAAAAAATTTCGACATACTCCCCTTTCCAAATTTTCCCCCGGACAACATCTTTTAAATGCGCACCTAAGGGGGCTTCGAAGCACACATAAACCTCACCCCTGGCCGCATCAGCTAACCTGATAGCAGCCTGATCACTCTGCTTGTCCCCCCACCACAGGACCCGAAGGAGCTGGTACTACAGGCACCGCAGGAGCCACTGGTCCAGCAGGACCCTGTAACGGATTAACCACCTGAGAACCAACCCCTGCCACAGTCGCCAAGGGAGACCCTGAAACTGCCTGACCACTCGCCATGCCAAAAGATTCCCCAAGCCTGCACCGGAGTTCCAGAACCCTGCAAACCACAACGGACTAACAAATCTCTAAAACCATCAACAAATTGAGACAGAGCAGGCAAAACGGTCATGGTCGGGTTCAAACTAGCACCCTGAGCTAACACCTGCTCCTTAGAAATGGCATTACCCTGCTGCACAGGTAAGACATGCCCAGATACGTTATCCTGAACAGCTGATGATCCCTGATGCACAGAAAAACTCCCTGGAGCCCCAAGAGTTAAAGCCCTAGGCAAACCCGAGGACCCTGCAAGCCCGCAAAAACCACCCGCAACAGCTGAACCCCCTAAAATTCTGTGACCCAACCTGCCCCTGGGACCCAGCATACCCTAACACACTACCAGGCACAGTAGAAAGATTGGTTGATAAAAGGGGAAAAGAATGATTGATATTATGCTCACCCCTCGCCTGGCCAGCAGCAGGGGAAGATGTAGAAGGCATAGCCTCCCGTGCTGACGAATCAACAGGCACCGGCGTAAACAGCTCAGGCGTACCAGGGTCCTCAGCAGTACTGACAGGAAGGACTTCATCCGGACCTCCATCTTCAGACCTGGTCTCGCGAGAACCGCCGACGCTGCTGCGACGCCGCGAAGCCCGGCTACTGCTGCAACCTCCTCCAGACGCCTGCTGCCTCCGGGCCGTGCCAGATGACGCGGCCAAATCCCACCGCACTGGATCAGCCGAAATGCCAGCCACCTCGTCATCGGAAGCACAGCTAGGAGCACCAAAGGTAAGTGGAACCTCCGAACTCGTGCGTCTCGGTCCTCGCAGCTCCCTGGAACGTCCGCTCTTCATTGATGCTCTGCTCCGTTTTGAGTGTGGACGCCCATCACTCCCAGCCTCCGCAGACACGGGTCCAGTGCGCCCGGATGACTCAGGACTAAGGCGCGTTGGGGGGGGCAAGTCACCCGGGTCCTCGTAGAACGCAGGCCCCTAGCCGGCTCAGGTGAGGCCGGCACTTGAGATTGGGATGCAGATAAAATTCCAGGAGAATACCCTACAGAGATACAGCAGTAGATAAAGAGCTAACACCCAGCTGTCCAAAATAACTGGAAATTGTTTATATTGTTGTTTTCCATATGTATGAACACCCCTAACGACACAGAGCTTTTGATCATCCAGAAGATATGGATACAACACATATGAAGACAAAGACTTAGTTCTCTTATGGATATGAAAGAGAATCCCGTCAGGGTAGAAGGAGATAACAGACGTGGCCAAAGGAAATCGCCGAATGAAAGACATTAATGGTCCGGTACGACTAACCACAGTAAACAGGTTCACTAAAAATTTGAGGATATGATCTAAAGGAGCCAAATGAGGATCCCACATACCAAGAAGACCAGCCTCTGCTCAGCTGCCTGGTAAGACTTTCTGGTGCCTGGAGCCCAAGGCTCTCGGAGCAGGGACTAAGCAGTCTCCAATAGGCCTGATAGGGAGCCCCAGAGATCGTCCACGTCACCAAAATCAAGCGTCCCTCTAAGATGAGAGGATGCACCTGACCCTCCGGTGCTGTAAGGAGAAATGGGAAAGACGGGAGTGCCAGAGGGTCCTGAATCAATAATTCCAGCTGATCTGGGAACCATGGTTGTGAGTGCCAGAGCAGGGTCACAAGAAACAGGGACCCCCCAGCTCGTCACAGGTGATGGACAACTCTCGAGGTAAGGGGAGAAGGGAAGAAAGCATAAGTACCGGACACCGGCCAAGCCTGGGTGAAGGCGTCCGTCACCAGAGCCTCCAGGTCTGGGAGCCAGCTGAAGAAGTCCTCCATCCGACTGTTTATCATGGACGTAAACAGATCCAAGTGAAGAGGACCTCTCAGGTGATGAATGTCCTGAAAGACCTGACTGTGAAGTCTCCAGTCGCTCATATCCATCCAATTCCCCGAGAACCAGTCTGCCAGGACGTTCTCCACCCCTGGGAGATACTCCGCCTGCAATGTGATGTGAAACGGCTCATGTACCTTACCGCTGAAATATTGTCGGAGGAGGAGGCAAAAACCCGTACAGTCTTTCGCCAGACTCTTGATCGCGAATGATCTCGCAATCAACTCCAGTGAGGGAGACTTCAGTGAGGGTCGAGTCTATCTTGAAACCTAAAAATAGAATCCACTGGTTTGGAAACAGCTTGGAGTGTGTTGACGACAAAACCTAGCTGGTGAAGAGTCCGTACCACAACATTTGTTTGGGACTGGAGGGTATCCTGGCACCCGGAACAGAGTAGAATATCGTCAAGGTAGGTGCTTGCTTAACTTGCCTTTACTGTATTAACATCTATCACTTCTGCTGGAAGGCTTTTCCATGCGTCCACTACCCTTTCCACGAGGTAATATTTTCTGATGTTACCATTAAACCTTTGCCCCTCTAGCTTATGACTATGTACTCTTGTTGTGGTAGTATTTCTCCTTTTAAATAAAAACTCTCCCTTTATCTTGTTGATTCCCTTTAAGTATTTAAATGTTTCTATCATATCCCCCCGTCATGTCTTTCTTCCAGGCTATATAGGTTAAGATCCTTTATCCTGTCCTGGTAAGGTTTATCCTGTAATCCATAAACCATTTTAGTAGCCCTTCTCTGAACTTTCTCCAACATATCTATATCCTTCTGGAGATACGGTCTCCAGTACTGTACGCAATACTCCAAGTGAGGTCTCACCAGTGATCTGTACAACGGCATGAGCACTTCCCTCTTTCTACTGCTAATACCTCTCGCTATACAACCAAGCATTCTGCTAGCATTACCTGCTGCTCTACTGCATTGTCTGCCTACCACGTTGAGGTTAGGACAGTATCAAATATTCTATACTCTGCCCTTGGGTTTTTATGCCCTAGATGCATTACTTTGCATTTATCCACACTAAATGCCAGTAGCCACCACTCTGACCATTTTTCCAGTTTACCTAAATCATTTGCCATTTGGCTTCTTCCTCCAAATAGACATACCTTTCCATCAAGACCATGTGCAATATCACTAATATCACTAAAAAAATTTGTTTTAATACATTATTACTGACTGATTGACACTTTAGGTCAATGATTATTGATCTGTCTCACTGATCAATATCAGTGGCTTAAACCTGTTACCTAAAATGATTTCAATTTTACATTTTGCAATAATTATTTTATTTTTAACATTTTCATTTTTAACATCTGATCACTGCCTTTAGAAACCCTTTGGTCATCATTGACCAATTTCACTTATCAATAGCCAGTGACCTAATCTCATCATCATCCTTATCGCCAATGCTATACACTAGCTCAGTGACGTGAGTGCCCAATTTTCTGCGTGAAACCAAATGTATGTTTAGATTAAACAGGATGGGTGCAAGGTGTTTGCTGGCTTCTGAGATAGAACCCATGGGAGTCTGAGGTACGACCCAGTTGCTAGGCCAACACACTTTACAAGGGAGTTGCGAAGCAGAGTTCTGTTTCACTACTCCCTTTATTTTGGACTGAATTAAAAAATAAACAAGTCTGTAGGCAACCTGGCCATGTGCCTGTTGTCATAGGTGCCATAGGTTCACCATCACTGCACTAGCTCTAACATTTAACCACATCTAACACTATCACTATTTACTAACAGTACCCCAACATCACCTCTTATACTATAGCTTGTGTGCAAGCTAGTTTTATACAATTTTTAATGTGCTTATGGAAGGACAGGGGCCAAAAAACATTTTAAAAAATTGCTCCAGGAAAGGAAATCCAGCAAAAACAATAGCACGCTTCCAAGAAAATTGGAAAAAAAGGAGAGACTCTAGTGCATTCCATTCACCCTTTTAAAAACACAAAATGTAAAAAGGTAGAGAGACAAATTTCTAGCAGCAGTGGCCTACTTAGAAAGTTAAGTGGGGTATCTCTGAGATCCTTAGCCATGTCCTTTCAGTTAAACAGTTTGAGGGATTTTAGGGTACTATCCCACCAAATTAAGGTGTACATTGCTAGTTCAGCTGTAAAAAGGTTTTTCTTTGCTTCACCATTTTTCTTATCTCTCCCCTTTCTGTATATCTCCCCCCTCTTTCACTCTCCCTTTTCTTCCTATCTCTCTGTTTTCTCTTTCATCTTTCCCCTTTGCATTGACCCCCTTTGCATTCTCAACAACTCTCTGCATTCTATCTTTTTGCCAATTTCCAATCCAAATACAGACCCCCCCCCTAAGCCAATTTCTGTTCATTTGTAGAGTAACCTTTTATGTGGAACTGTGTCAAATGCCAGATAAATCACATCTACGGCCACACCCAGATCTATATTTTTACTAACTGGGGGAGCAGCGCTCACCCAGCAATCTCCGGGTCACACCCGGAGAGTTCCCAGGTATGCTTGTCTACCTTAACAGTATTTAATTGCTTGAGCACTTTTTCTTACGTCAGCTGTAATGGTTCCTTAAAATTAGCCATCCGGGGCTCTGTCATTGGTCCTTTTCCAATTTAGCCATTTTAATTGCCTTTTTGTAGGCTTTGTTGGCATCTTTGTATGCCGTAAATGATACTGCTGATTACTCGCTTTTATAATGCTTAAATGTCATTTATTTCTTATTTCCCGTTTTACTTTCATGGTGGGCCACATTGGTTTTCATTTGCTTCTTTGGCATTTGTTTCCCATAGGTATATATTGAGATGTGTATTTTTGTGCTTAAAGGTATTTCATTTGTCCTCTGTGTTTTGTCCGGAGAACAATTCATCCCTGTCTATACATTCCCTTCCGAAATTAAGCATTTTGGGAGAGTAGTTACCCATTTGCTTTTTAGAATTAATCTCAAATGAAACCATGTTATGGTCACCAAGTGTTCTCTTACTTTGATGTTTGAGATAGGTTTCTCATTGTTAATTATTACAAGATCCAGACACACACATCCAGAAACTTGCTGCCCTTAGTGGAACTAGTTCCACTATTCCATTCGATCAAATGTCCCATGATTAAAACATCATCCCTCTTTGCAGCCTTTCAATTTGAAATAGAAGCTGATCCTCCCCTTCATTACGAATGAGTATGTACATGTGTGTGTTTGGGTGTGTAAATGTGTATGACCACATAGAGTGATGGAATGGTATTCACTGGATATGCGCTGTTTTCTTTATTTAATTCCAATTGATCTATACCTGCAAAGTTGGGTTTGCGTGTTATTCTGTTGATCCATATCTGCTATGCTATGTTTCCATAAATTATTTATGTATACCTTCAACTACAGGGTTTGTATGTCTTATTCAGTTGATCAATACCTGCAGTGCTGTTTCCATGTGTTGTTTATTTGATCTATACCTTCAGTGCCGAGTTTACATGTGATTTCCAACTGATCTATACCTGCAATGCTAGGTTTATGTGTTCTGTTGATCTATACCTGCTATGCTATGGTACCATACATTATTTATGTATACCAGCAAATATAGGGTTTTCATGTCTTATTCAGTTAATCTATACATGCAAGTGCTGTCTTATGTGTTGTTTATTTCATCTATACCTGAACTACAGGGAGTAAGTAAAAGAGAGGTGTGGTTTAGTGAAGGAGGTGACAAAGACTCACGGTAGGGTCAGAAGAAGGGAAGCATGCACTGACTCTCACAGTCTTCCCCTAATCTGCGATCAGTGTGGCAAATATTTTTTTGGTCTGGTAGCGGGGGGAGCAATTGCATGCTAGGGAGCGTGTAGCGGGGCCCAAGGAAATGCTCACATAGGGTCCAATTTTTTAAATATTTAGACCCACTGGCAGCAGGGCCTAATATATATTGGTAGAAATGGCTAATATTAATAGATACCGTATTTGCTCGATTACTAGACGAACTCACACCAGAAATTCTGAATATTTCATTTAATGAAAAAAAAGAAAAGCCTGATATAGACGACCCTATAGGAAAAAAGTTTTACCAGTAAAGTTAATTCATGTAAAACTATGTGCACAATTGTGTTAATAAAACTATGATGAGAAAAATATTTTGTTTTTATTTCCTTTTTTTCAATCGGCCTCTCCCGTTTATGCACTATCTTGCCCCCTAGGTCTTGCCCTTCTGCCCCAGATTTTAAATGTCAGTAAAACCCCATATATGCCACTGTGCCCCTATTTGATATGCCTTTTATACCCTCTCATGCCATTCTGTTCCCTCTATTTGATTTATGTCCCTTTTAACCCTCTATATGCCACTGTGCCCCATGATACGCCTTTTAACCCCCTATGTGCCACTCTGCCTCCAGAAATGCCTTATACCCCTATATGCCACTCTGGCATTTAGGGGGTTAAAAGGCATATTATGGGGCAGAGTGGCATATAGGGAGGACATTTCAGGAGGTAGAGTGGCGTGTAGAGGGTTAAAAGGCATTTCTGGAGGCAGAGTGGCATTAAGGGGGTTAAACGGCATTTCACAGAGCACTCTGCCTCCAGAAATGCCTTATGCCCCCCATTTAACACTCCCTCCCCCAAAGTTACCGGTGCTTCTAAGTCTCCCGGTGCTTAGTCCGGGCAGCGTGTAGAGCTCTAAGCGATTCGCGTAGACAACTTCTGCTCTACGCGAATCGCGTAGAGCTCTACACGCTGCCCGGACTAAGCACCAGGGACTCAGAAGCACCGGTAAGTGGGGGATCTTAGTCTCATAGTCAGACCTATTTGAGTCAGTCAGACCTATATAAGATGACCCCGATTATAAGACTAGGGGTATTTTTCAGAGCATTTGCTTGTCTTATAATCGAGCAAATACGGTATATATATATATATATATATATATATATATATATATATATATATATGCAGCAGAGGCTATTATTAAAGAATGAAAACTAACTGCCAGGTCAGCTGAAATCATATTTCAATCACGGTCTTTACTGTAAACACATAAGTACGTATTATGTAGTTAAAATGCATGTCTAATATGTATATATATGTATATATATACATACACACACACACACACTCACTGGCCACTTTATTAGGTTCAGCTGTTCACTTGCTTGTTAACACAAATAGCTAATCAGTGTCATCACATTACAGCAACTCAATTCATTTAGGCACATGTAGACATGGTCAACACAACTTACTGAAGTTCAAATTGAGCATTAGAATGGGGGAAAAAAGGGGATTTAAGTGACTTTGAATGTGGCATGGTTGTTGGTGCCAGGCAGGCTGGTCTGAGTAAAGAAACTGCTGATCTGCTGGGTTTTTCACTCATAACCATCTCTAGGATTTACAGAGAATGGTCCGAAAAAGATATAATATCCAGTGAGTGGCAGTATTGTGGACGAAAATGCCTTATTGATGTCAGAGGTCAGAGGAGAATGAGCATTCAGATGGCAGGCTCAGACTTTGACGTAAACCCACATGAAAGCATTGATCCATCCTGCCTTCTATCAACAGTTCAGGCTGGTGGTAGTGTAATGTGTGTGTATAATTTATATATACCACTTACAGGGACTGCATCATACATTTTTGGGCAAGAGCTATTTGTGACAAAATTAGGCATTTGACTGTGCTTGCGTTTATTAAATAATGTTCTGTTCCTGAGTAGAGTTTAGTTGATTACAGTTAAATTTAAACAAAACGGCTGTGCCAGGGCCGTCTTTAATGTAGGGCAAAAGCCTGCAGCAACCGTGATCGCAGGGGTTGCAAATCCCGCAATCACTTCTGCAGGGACGTTGCTGCCTATCTCATGTTCCGCCCAGGAACCAGCAGAGTCAGGTACATTTATCTTGCGAAATGATAAAAAAACACCTGCACAGCGCCCGGAACTGCATGTCCCAGGAGTCAGGCGTTATAAATGGTGCATCCCTGCACGATTATAGGCCACACCTCCACTTTAAAGACTTAAAGTGGGGGGGAAAGCAAGGCCTCTAATCAGCCCGATCTACATTTTGCTGACCATGTCTAGACTCATGGAAGGAACCAACTAGTCAGATATGTATCCCCCATACTGCAGGGCAACGTTTTATCTGGGCTTGCAGCATCAATACACAAGGGGGGCAGGTATTGATCCGCTGGGGCGGGACAAGAGAAGTTGCAGAGGGAAGAAGCCGGGCCTCTGCAGAAATCTGCAAGTGAGAGATCTGCAGTTCAGGTAAGGGGTGGGGGAGGGTTTATGAGGTAAATTTAGGGGCAGTTATGGTTAATGGGGTGCTTATGGTTAATTTGGGGGCTGCAGACTGATGTTAACTTAATTTAATAAAGTTAACTTAAGGTGCAGTTAGAGGTAAAGGGGGGCAAACTAAAGGGGAATCTAAATCCTGGGCGCAGTGAAGATTCTTTTTTTTTTTTTGGAGCCCGAGGTGCGTGCTCCTGGGTGCAGCATTCCGTGCTTAGGGAGCAGCAGAAGCCTGTAGACTATTCTGGGTTCCCCCGAAGGAAAACTCAGACAAAGTTCCTTCCCTCCCCCATGGGAGGGCCGGATCTTCAAGTCTCACCCCGAAGGACTTCAGGTCATTCCCGCAATGGGATGACCCCTTTTTTGGACGGAGGGAGGGAACAACAAGCCTTCTGGCTTGTCTGGTGTCTGTAGATGAGTGTTTAATAATGCTTCTACATACCCCGTAAATTTTAGTGGAAGGGTTTTCCATTACCTTTACACACCATAACTTATGTAATGGTATTTCTTGGTTACTCCAAGCCTCAAGTACTAATCCAGTATCACAACCTCATGCTGACAAGTCTCATTAAGGACGAAACAGCTGTCAGATCTTTTGATTTGCTTGCTCAGATGGCAGCCCACCAAGAGCATAGCATGGTTTACCATGTTAGTTTACTAGATGATATATAGATAGACAGACATTTGTAATGACCCAGGGTGCCCAAAGATGGAGTTCAGGAGTTCAGTATGCAGTAGCAGAGTCACAGGACAGGGCCTGGTGCAGGGCGACCGCACTCACCCGGGTGTTGAGCATCTAGGGATGTGCCCAGTGCCCAGATATAGCAGCAGATGTAGTCCAGAATGAAGTTAAATCCTGCAGGCATACTGGAACAGGCATGAGACATAGCACAAGACTCATGTGCGGGATGCTGCAGGCTGGGAGTGTGGAAGCTTAGCAGAGTTTATAGTAGAAACATAACAAGCAAGGAATAGGGAGACCAGGCAAGAAACATAACAGACAAGATATACATGATACAGGGCACTACATGAACATGACAGTATCTACCCTGAATGAGCGGCCTCCGGACACGAACAGGAACATAAACAGAAGGAAGGCCTGCTCTCTGACGGAAGAACCGCGTAAACAAGGCAACCCAGGAACCAGCATACTCAGAAGTCTGGATACTCTTGGAAGGAAGTCCTCTTGACGTGGCGCTGCACACGACAGGCAGCCCCCTTGACGTGGCGCTTCACACGACAAGCAGCCCCCTTGACGTGGCGCTGCACTCGACTGGGGAGTCTGGATGCAGGGCACTCGACTGGAGAGTCCGGATGCAGGGCACTCGACTGGAGAGTCCGGATGCAGGGCACTCGACTGGAGAGTCCGGATGCAGGGCACTCGACTGGAGAGTCCGGATGCAGGGCACTCGACTGGAGAGTCCGGATGCAGGGCACTCGACTGGAGAGTCCGGATGCAGGGCACTCGACTGGAGAGTCCGGATGCAGGGCACTCGACTGGAGAGTCCGGATGCAGGGCACTCGACTGGGGAGTTCGGATGCAGGGCACTCGACTGGGGAGTCCACTAGTGGGGCACTGGCCGCAACTCAAGAAAGAAGAAACCCCTTTGATGGGGTGCCGACAGGTAACCCACTTGCTGGGCAGACACGACAGGTAACCCACTTGCTGGGAAGACATGGCAGGTAACCCACTTGCTGGGCAGCACAGTCAGGTTTAGACCGCGTTTGTTCTGGGCAGACACGGCAGGTAACCGTTGCTGGGGCAGACACGGCAGGTTAACCTCTTGCTGGGCCGACACGGTCAGGTAACCCTATTGCTGGCCAGACACGGCGGTAACGCCGCCCTTGGTGGGGCGCACTGACAGGAAAACCCCTTGGTTGGGCGCACTAGACAGAAAACCTCTGGTGGCGGCGCACTTTGACAGGAACGCCCTTGGTGGGGCCGCCTTGACAGAACCCCCTTGGTGGGGGCGCAACTTGAACAGGAAACCCCTTTGGTGGGGCGCACTTGACAGGAAACCCCCTGGTGGGCGCACTTGACAGGAAACCCAGCTTGGTGGGGCGCACACGACAGATACCCTGCCTTGGTGGGGAGCACATGACAGGCTAACCCGGCCTTTGTGGGGTGCCAATGACTAGATAACCCCTTTGTGGGGGTTGCACATGACAGATAAGCCCCCTTGGTGGGGTGCACATGACAGATAACCCCCTTGGTGGGGTGCACATGACAGATAACCCCCTTGGTGGGGTGCACATGACAGACTCCACTTCGTGCACCCTTGCGGCCATATGTCAGGAACTGGGTCCATACAGACTACTGTAATGACCCAGGGCGCCCAAAGATGGAGTTCAGTATGCAGCAGCGGAGTCACAGGACAGGGCCTGGTGCAGGGCGACTGCACTCACCCGGGCGTTGAGCATCGAGGGATGTGCAGCGAAATACCAGTGCAGAATGAAGTTAAATCCTGCAGGCACCCAGGAACAGGCATGAGACATAGCACAGGACTGTGCGGGATGCTGCAGGCTGGCAGTGTGGATGCTAAGCAGAGTTTATAGCAGAAACATAACAAACAAGCGATAGGGAGACCGGGCAAGAAACATAACAGACAAGATATACATGATACAGGGCACAAGACAAGGAATAAACATAACCAGACAAGATATGCATAATACAGGGCACTAAATGGAACAAGACAAGAAATACTCAAGGAATACTCTACCTGGGATACCAGACAGGACAGGAAACCCCACACATACATACAGAAACTAACCTAGGACTATTTGATAACTATTGGAGATTCCGTCACATCTTATGGCCATAGTATGCTTAGCCCACCACTACACCAAAGTACTCCAATGACGGTGGGTCCTAATGCTAATCCCAGTTTACAGAGGTATGAAACAAACCAAACATGTAATCCAAACACACAGCACTGAGACATACCTTTAGATTGCAGGCTGAGACAAGCAGAACACACGGGTGGAAAACAGAGCTGAAGCAAAGAGCAGAACTAGAAGCAAGGAATGGAAGATAAGAACAGAGCATAAGGAAATCCAGGAATGGATTAAAGCAAAACAGATACACTGAAACAAGATTGAGATATGCAGCTCCACAGCCTGGATAGAACATGACAAACCATTACTATTACATAGGTAAGTATAGCACATTACACCTTACACTTTGTTGGATAGCTGGCTATGTTTTGAAGATTTTGAGATTTTTTTCGCACAATGTATTTGAAACACAACAAACTGTTTGTGATGTTCTGTCCACTTAATATATAGTGTGTAGAGGTTAAGGAGAAATACTTTCATAGAAAAGCAAAAAGGTTTTTTTTCGGGCTAACACATTTTGTACACCAGATAATATTGCCTGGAAGTCATTCACCTAAAGAAAATGAAGAGATGTAGACCTCATTCTCATTAATGCTTAACTCCCACCTCTCAAACACAAGTGGCATGATTTTGGTCCAATATTGTGCCACACATGGTGTGGAGGGATGCCATGTTGACAGCTGAGGTTAACAGGGCTAGCAGGAAGCTTAACAGCATGGTCTCAAGGATCATAATGGAGACATGGTGTAATGTCACCCTGAGTTGAACAGGTGGCTAGGGTGTGGATGAGTCTCATGCATATAGGCTTAGTGGGCTATAGGATATTCTGCTCTTGCAGGTGGACAACCAGTCCAGGCTTCAGTGGACCAAATGGGGGGCCAGGTGTTAGAGGGATATCCTGTGTTTGCCATGGTCGTACACTGCAACGCTTTGGCATTTGATGACCAACATGAACAAAGACAATTTATGCCCTGAGGAGACCTCCCAATGGTACTTACATTATTTATACTGAACATATGTTAAATGTCATTGGTTGTCATAGTGTTTTCAATAAACGCATTGGCCTAAGCATCTCTATTCATGCCTCTGTGTGTTTATTTGTTTACAATAGGGATGCCTTACTTAGAGCCTCATGTTTTTAAAATGTAAAAAATTAAATACATATTGTAAAATTCAAAAAGTCTAAAGTATATATAATGGCTATTAGATTTGTAAGTAAAGCGTTTAGGCCACCAACATTGATCAGTGAGACTAATCAATAACCAATAGTTTGCATGACACTTCTCTTCCTAGGTTGGCTGTCACTAATGGGAAGGGTCATCTTTTAGCTTTCATAATAATCAAATTGGTCAAGAGTCATTTGATCATCATCAGTGCTGTTTTTTTATTTTTAACTCTTTTAATGCTGGCGCTACAAAGAATGTGTATGCCTTTGGTAACTGCTTATCTTGTATAAATTTAAAATGATCAGGTATAAGTAGTTGGTGGCGAGGTCATGTTTTTTTTATTAAAAATTGACCTCTGCAGGTTATGATGTAATGTTAAGTCATTATAAACATACCAGAAGCAGAGCAGTGCTAGTATTGTGGGGGCGAACAGAGATTCCTCAAGAAAATAACAAAAAACAAAAACCAGACCATCCAAGATTTTCCCCGCATAACATAGTGTCAGCTGGCTCAAAAACCACTAAGGTATCAACATATACCTTAATGGGTTCGTCAGGGAATACGCCAGCTATCTGATCATGTCAACCCATACATTGGGTATATGTATATATGTATATGTGTATGTATATGTATACTAGCCCTGGTCATTAAGGGGTTAAATATAATTTTAACATTTCTATAATCAATCAAACCTATAGCTTTTTTGTTTTTCAATCTGTATAGTTGTTCTGAGGTATATGGGTTAAAAATAAGGGCCCATTTTACAAGTTATACTCAGATATAAGGTAAAAAGTGACAGAAACAGATTATCAAAATTTTGTCCTGATAACATATCCTTAGAAAGTATATAGAACCAGGTTGGTGCGCATATGCAAGCAGGCAACCCTGTACGTCCAAACGAGGGTTCCAAGCAGTGCCTTTGCACAAAGAATGTCTGGCTTAGGGCAGCAGTACAACAGGGCTGATATGTTACACAGTCTGGATTCCATATGTGCAAAAGATTCACAAATGAAAGGATTCTTTTGTCTTCATTTTAATAAGGCACTGAGCTTTTAACCTTTGACCAAGGTCAGGAAAGTGGGAGGATTCCCTAAAAGCTTAACTTGTCAGTCACAGCCACTGTAGAAAGCTAGGGTTTACTACAGCACAATTCAGTTCATAAGTGTTTGAAGACAGAATATCCCTTATGTGAAATAAAAAACAGATTCAGCTTTAATGGATAATTATTTTTTGCAAATTTAAGGAATAAATTCCACCTATACATTATTAAAACTGTTTACAATGTTTGTTAGGTGAAGTTGAAGCATGTTAACTTTTCCCTTAATATTGTTAAACATCTCAATTAACCAGATTTAGACGTTATTGTTGCAGAGGATGTGGTTAGAAGTGGCTACAGTTTACTGATACTTTTTATGAACAAATTTTCTGCTCTTTCTATTCACATCATTGTGTATCCTTTCGGTTGTAAAATACTGTAATACACTCATACCCAGCAAACATTCTGCATATCAAGCCAGGTCAGGATATCAAAAGTCAGCGGCAAACTGGTTCAGGATACCAGAAATAACCTTTACCAGGAGCAAGCAAAGTCAGGATACCAGAAATCAGTAAAAAGATAATCAGGCATGGGCTCAAGACACTAGCACAACCAAAAGGCAGATTGAAAAGAGGTGGTATGAATGAGGTCAGGCAGGGGTCACCAATGAAATTCTTGGATGACGCTGTGATGTCAGATGTGCACACAAAGATTTACTGGTTGACCAAAACCCTGCTATGGACCTTACCTTCAAATCGGGAAAGTTGGGAGGTATGCATGGGATTTGTCTCCGAAAGAGGGACTGTCCCTCCTAAAGGACCTCTGGGAAGTATACTTTTGGGTTTTGAGAAAGCGCTGTATGCTGCCACAATACTCCACTATTGATGGTCAATGTCTATTATTTAGTGTTGTTTATTAAAACATAGGCAATAGCTAGAGGAAATAATAAATCTGTTATCTATACACATCCAACTTACATTTTAGCATTTTTAAAAAAGGCCCTCCTTGCCTGTTGTGATCTAATGCACTACTTTTTATGGTTACCCATTGTAGGGCAAGTGCTAAAGTGCAGCATGACTAGGGATCTGAACAACCTATAGCCCTGCATAATGTTAATGGGCCAGTTGAGGAGATCAGTGATCTCTTTTTTAACCGACCAGTTGGGCAGTGGTGCTACATGGAGCTTGAATGTCCAGTAGGGCATGTGGTGGATGGGCTGCTGCCCTAGACCTGAATTTGCCACTGTATCTCTCATATAAGCAGTGGTGACGATCCATAGAAAAGGACAGCATAGGGGTAAGAAGTAAACAGTAAAGGCAGAGCTGCTGGTGGAAATGGTTTCAGATGAAATATTCCAGAGCGCAGCAGGTTGTAATACCAACCCACCTAAATTTAATAATATTCCTCTTTTGGTAGATCAGTAGTGATCACTAGATCAGAATACCTATGTAACATTTCATGTACCTATGACGTTTTGACATTATCCTTTATATTTTATATCACAGCTGCAGTAAGTAACCGTTTGGTCATGGATGATTTAAAGACTTTAAACAGCCCTCGGTCTGTTCTTAGATTCTTACCACCCTCTCATAGTCATTGGAGAATGTCGGTGCATATTGGCGTTTCTCTTAATTTTAAAATTTATATAATATACACTCTCTGGCCACTTTGTTAGGTACACCTTGCTAGTACTGGGTTGGACCCCCTTTTGCCTTCAGAGCTGCCGGCGTCGGCATTTTAAACTTCGCCGACGCCCCCCCCGGTACTTACCTTTGAAGAGTCCTGCGGTGAGTCTCCCTGCTCTGCCACGATGCCACTTCCGGCGCTCAGCATTACAAGCCGGCACCGAGACCTAACAGGGAGACTCGCCGCAGAGGAGAGAGAAGAGGGGCGCCGAGCGGGTAAGCGAAAACCACTCGGCGCCCCTCTTTCTCTCTTCCGCTTCAAAAACAAAACGCTTGGGGCGGCAAAGTGCCGCCCCTTCTAAAGTGCCGTCTGGGGCAATTGCCCCAGTTTGCCCCATTGTAGGGCCGGCCCTGTGTTTACACCAAAGTCTGACCCTGCCATCTGTCACAGCTGGAATCAAGACTCATGAGACCAGGCAACGTTTTCCAGTCTTCCATTGACTAATTTTGGTGAGTCTGCGAGAATTGTAGCCTCAGTTTCCTGTTCTTAGCTGACAGAAGTGGCACCTGGTGTGGTGTTCTGCCAGCGTCGACCCAAGACATTGTGCTGCCTAGGGCGAAGTGTAAAATGCCTCCCCTTCTCCTATGTGTGAGCGCTGACGTGACGCCTGACGTCACTGCGCTCTCCGGGAAACTAATGCTGCCACGCGAGAGCTGACCTCCAATCTCATAGTTACATAGTTCATAAGGTTGAAAAAAGACCTAAGTCCATCAAGTTCAACCCTTCTACCTAACCTTTCTATTCTTGATCCAAACGAAGGCAAAAAACCCCTAATTAAGCTTCTCGATGGAGAAGGCGCTCTGCACAGCGTGCATTAGGTCCACAGACCGCAGACATGCTAATAATAGCTTGCTGCTGGCTGCGGTGTCCTAAGGCCTGGGGCAATTGCCCCACTGTGCTCCATAGTAGGGCCGGCTCTGTGTTCTGCTGCTGGAGCCCATGTGTGTTCAGAGATGGTATTCTGCATACCTTGGTTGTAATGAATGGTTATTTGAGTTACTGTTGCCTTTCTGTCATCTCGAACCAGTCTGCCCATTCTCCTCTGACCTCTGATATCAGCAAGGCATTTTTATCCACACAAATGCCGCTCACTGGATATTTTTTCATTTTCTGACCATTCTATGTAAACCCTAGAGATGATTATGTGAAAATCCCAGTAGATCAGGAATATCTGAAATACTCAGACCAGCCAGTCTGGCACCAAAAACTATATATATATATATTGCTGGCAGGGTCCCCTAATTTGATGTATTATTTTGTGATTAAATGTTGTGGCCACTATTATTCGCATTACCTGACTTAGTGGTTATGTGTATGAATACATGAAGTAAAATTTACGGGAAGAATGGTTTTATGTCAAAAGCAATGTTGAGGATTCCACAAGCGTCAAGAGCAGACTATCTAACCTTATCTGGTGTTGCTATAGTTAAATATGGACAAGGAATGCTGTGCTGAGAAAGAGACTTCAGCTGGTCACCTGTGAGGGATTAGCCAGCCCAGCATACAGTTGTTGTTAAAGAACTGTCAGAGGCCACAGAGGGGGATAATTTAGTATGGAAGAAGGAATGGGCAAAGAATGCCCCCTTCCTGTCCTGCTGAGATCATTATGTGAGTGTCAGATGTGTCTGAAAGGCCAGATCTGACCCACAGGTCCTGTGTGCTGAAGCTAAATACACCCAGTTGTTTTAGATAAAGTATCTATATGTAGAAATCTTGATAAGCAAATGCCTCTATTTTTTTAGTTTTTGTATCAGACTGAACATGAGCTACTTTGTTTTAAAGGGACACTCCAACCATCATATGCACTTTATTTAAGTCATATGATAGCTGCATGAATCTCTCCATAAGGATTTCCCCCCTTGTCTACCCCCTCATTTTGTTTTGAAAATACATTAATTTTAATAACTCAAAGTGTGTGTATTTTATTTTTATATTTTCAGACTGGTTTTAGGGATGCACTTGTGACATGATACGAGGGACCAAGCATTTTTCTTACCGTAAAGCCAGCCATATATTGTCACTAAAGATCAGTTGGTCGCATGCTGACACTTTAACCCCCTAGCAGCATCTGTAACATGGTAGCAAGCAGTCATATTAGATTTCCTGCTCCATGGTCTAATCAGGCTGCCTTTGTGGTGGTGTGTACCTTTATAGATTTACAATCCATGTAACTTTAAAATAGAATCCAAACATTTCCTTGTCAGTGAGACAGTTAAAATGTGTAAGTGTATGCATGGTCGAGATTTTGAAGACCAAATGAAAGCGTCATGATACCAAAGTACTGAACTAGAGAGGTAAAACAGGCCCTGGAACATTTTAAGACCAGAATCAAAATAATCACAGGTGTGCAGCTGCATGTTACACTTTTACTGTGCATGTGACCAGTGACCACATGCTATAGGTGATTGGAAGACACTATTGGTCATCAGTCTGGGCCAGCATATGCTTGAGGTTAAGTATGATAAATAATTGTTTTCTCCTGTATTTAAGATACCATGTTATTCTGTTAAGCATATAAACTTTATATCGGCTCACTCTGTGGTGCTAGTTCCTAGAAGGAATTCTAGACATAAAGACACAAAAAAGGAATCAAATCGGAAAACCAATTCCATTCAGCTGTATTATATGATGTTACATGTCTTTACATTATATATTATAGAGAAATAATATATCATATATAATAAAATTAATATAAAGAGAAATATTCCTTAACAGGAATGATATTTGTTATGAGCATATAAGATATCAGGCGCTCTAACTCCCTCATCTTGCCTCATCAATATTTCCCAATGTGTAGTCTTACATTCAGTCAGCCTACTCCTAACACAATGGAATGCCAGTCCGTTGCCATCTTGGTTTTCATAATTACACTTCTGTGTCAGATCACTCCTATTGGTCAAGAGTGATCTGATCATCATCATCCCACTTTTGATTGGTTCTGCAGCAGCACAAACCCCTTCCGTAAAGCTGCCTGTGGCAGCTGAAAACGCGATCGATTTGAGCATGCAGAAAGCTTGGGGGTGGTGGCTTGGGGGCCGGCAAGTGCAGCAGTGCCCCTGCAAACACCACGATTGTGGGGACATGGTGGCCCTTTTTTGGATGGCGTACCAGCTCCGTCACAGAACCACTGAGACAGCTGCCTGAGATTGTCAATAAGAGAACCCAAATCTTTAAAAAACGATTTACCCGGCACACAACCACTTGTAGTATAGAACGGAAAACGGAATTCCAGAGAAGGGATAGAGCTCGGGTGAAATCCTGGAAGTTTCTGTTGAAAGAGGTAATCATGGAAGAAGAGAGACAAAGGTGATGAGAGGAGGGAAGAGGGTGGTTAGAAGTGACTTTGCATAGGATAATAGAAATATAAGGGACTGCAGCGTTTTTTAAGGGTTCTGTAGGTTGGGGTCAAAAATTTTAATTTGACTCTGAAGGGTATGGGGAACATGGGGAGCAATTGGCAAAGAGGAGCGGCAGATGAGGAACAGGGTATGAATTCTTGCTTTTTTGGTACACTTATACAGATACTAACATAGTTACACACACTTAAATACTTACACACACGCTGTAACATACACACTAACATACTTGCTCAAAGAAACATCTTCACACAGTAGCATACTTAGACACACATACTAAAACAGACACACACATAGTAACATACTTACACATACACTGAGATACTTACACATGCTAATACACCCAGTAACATGTTTACACAAACCCAGTAACATACTTTGTTAGCTCAAGATGAGGTAGTCCGCTAGCAGTGACAGCTCTTGTGCTCTCAGGAAATTCCATCATATCCTGGCGCCCAGACTCAATAAGCGTGATAGGACTGAGGGAGCTCGGCCTGCTGGCCTAGTACTGTACCCAACTGGGGAGGGAAGGTTTGGGGACACTGGTTTTGTAGGCCCACCTGTACAGGCCCCCCTGCAATGCAAGGGCCTTCATTACACAAGAACCTGGACGTCAAATGTTTTTCCTGGTAAGATGATAGGTTTAGGTTATAGTCAGTATATAGTTATAGGGATGATGATCACATTAGGTCACTGACTAATGATCGATGAGGCTGATCAATATATCCTGGTGCCATAAATGTTGTGTTAGAAAAAAAAGAATAAAAAACTATATTTGCTACTCACTGCATTAATTAAAAAAGCTAAAGTTGTGGTTGTGTTATTGCCCTCCATGTGAGCAAGAAATATTATATATTAAGGACTGAGTAAACAGGGGAAATTTGTCAGATTCCCCTAAAACAATGACCAAAGTAGTCCTTTATCTCTACTTTAATCATTAATGGATATCACACAAAGAATCATTGCCCTGCTCAATGATGTAAAATTGTGTAGCCAACAACAGGTTTAGCAATGGACATTATCCCTATAAATTGTTACAGACATTGACCTCTAGTATCTTTTAATTAAGTGCAATGAACTGACAACAAAGAGGTTACGTTTTCTAGATGTTCTTCAAATTTATTTTTTTTAATATGCAGTGTTATCTTACAAACGTATAACCCTATTTATGTGCTTACAGGACAGAGTGGGTAACTTTTGTTTTATGGAGCAAGCTCAGCAACGTGGTCTAGTGGTAATTAAAAACATTTGCAAGACAGCAATCACAAAAATTTGTTCCTCATTTTTGTTTTCTTTATTTGTAACAGAGATTACAGTGTTAAATATACTTGTGCATTCCAGTGATCAATACAGTGAGAACACAGTTAACCCCAATAACCCTGCTGTAGAACTAGACCAGGGTACAGTTTTAATATTGAGAATTTTTGCCATTTAATTGATCCAGTACCAGACCAGGTTGCTATATAAGAAAAGCCTTTTACTAAGGGATAATGAATATAATTGTACAAAGTAAAGATCATAAAAGATTTTATGTCAGAACCCACAGTAAGCTTCAATAGTTTTAGTGACTTTTGTATACTGTGCACCTTATGCGCTCTCCATATAACCACTAAGTTTCCCACCACTCAGAAACTAAATATACACTAAATATCCTTTGCACATATATAACATGCTATAAAAGCCGGCCCCACTGTACTTGACATATTGGTTTGTCAAATGCAGTTTGTAGCACTTTCAAAGTAGGACTCTACCTAGTATTATCATTTGCCTTTACCTAATAAACTCTGGGTTTCAACACCCTTGGCAAAGCTGGTCTGCGTAACTTTCGGTGTCTAGGAAATGAAATGTTTTTTAGAAGTCTAGTGTGACTTCTAATTAAATGTTTTCGCTAACTAATGACGGTACTCTGCAGGTCACCCAACAAGAGCTCACTGATTGAGGAAAATGCGGTTAAACATTTTGGAATTTTTCACAAAGGGTTATTTGACTGGTTATTAGATAAAACACACTCTTCTGTGGTGCATTTTTTTCAGTAATTGATAAAATACATAAAAAGAATGAACTTCGAAGAAAAACAGAGGAACACCTGTGGAAATGTGATCCCTAGAAAGCAGCCCCTACCCCCACAAGTCATAGCCAAAGGCAAGCTATAATTCATAGAAATATTTTGGTGCAGATCCCCCCTTCCTGGTCTTTGGGCTGCATCTTATTTCAAAGGCAGACAAACAACACACTCTTCTGTGTGGCATCTCCAGCTCCAAATCTCCATTTCTTCACATTCTTGTAACTTGACACAACAGTCCTGGATCTGACCCCTGCATGAGGCTTAAGGATAAACAGCTTTCAAAGGATATAGGGTTTTTAACCCTCAGCTTGCCATACATTTGCTCTGCTATTGCAAATATTTGCTTTGTTCCTGTACCTGGTTGCTGTTATACAGCAGAGTTTTTCAGCATTGCCCCAAGAAAACAAAGGCAGACTTGTTGGAAATGTGTACTTTGTTTCGCAACATCTGTACATTTTCATTAATTCATTTTAATACCATTGCTCTTTTAACATATAATCCCAGTCTTCAATGTCAGATAGAGACCTTTGCAGAGACTTTACAGTGCCCTTTCTCAGTCATTTTAAGTGGTTGATCTTGTACAAGTCTGCCTACACCCGAAAGAGGCATTTTATTAAATATTATTTTATTATATTTCTCATTTAATGGTGAATGAGCTGTCTAGATGTGCAACACAAACCAAACTGGGGCTAAGACAGATTTCAGGCCCAACTAACTGAACAAAGCTGGACTCTTGGGGTATTAAAGTAATCAGACACAGGAGAGAAATCCCACACTGGCTGACAGCTAAGTCAGAATTGTGTGTAAAGATACTATTCCTAAACTAAACATAAAACAGTTTTCTTTGACTTCATTGGTATATATATCAAGATGTCTCAACTAGCTAGACCAAGAAAAGAAAAAAGAAAAAAATTTGTATGGTTTTTAAAATATTTTTTCTGGGTCAAATTTCTAAGTACTCTTTTGGTTTAGTTTTCATGTGAATGTTTTACTGGTTCTTATCTATGCAGGTAATCACTTTATTCATATTTGGAATTGGCACATATTATTGTAATCCTGAACAAATAAAAATAAATACCGGTATGTTCCATATATTAATCTCCAGCATTGTGTCTGCTGTGCAGGCTTTGATAGAAATCATCTATATAATGCAATATAGTTTTCTGCATTCCTTGCATTTGTGAAAAAATTTGCCATAATTTTTTTCACCACAAGACTTTACACATGCACACTGGGTTCAGCCGTGTTCAGCAGAGCCAGACCAGGACCTGGCTAGTATATTACGTGTTAGGAGATGCTTTCAGCCAAATGCTTCTTTAGGGCAGTTAGCTAGGGGACAGGTAAAAGGGCAAGTGAATTTAGGGTGATTCTACAATCAACACAACAATTTAAAGGGACCACACACCTATCATATGAATCAAAGTGCATTTGGTAGCTGGAGTGTCTCTTTAAATAAATCAGTGTTTATTGTTTAAATGAACCCAATGACTGCTCTTCTAACATCACTGATTTAACATCTGCAGAGTTCAAAAAGCTCCTGTGGTGAAACGGACACAGCAGGATTTGTGCACTTTGTTCAAGGTTTGGGATAATGTTGTAGCTAACGATCAGAGCTTTTGCCTGATTATTGAAGTCAAAGAACAGCCTTCATGAAATAACATAACTATAGACTGCTTTGTAAATTCTTACTGTTAGAATGTCTCCCTCTTCAAATAAAAAGAATAAAAAAAAAAAACTTAAAAAATATAAAAAATTAATAAACAGGCCCCCTTGATGTCATCATTACATCATAAAAGGCACAGTCGGGTTCCAAGATCAATGTGGTCTTTAAAGACCCTGAAGGAATCTCCAATCAAAAAAAACATAAAAAATGGAAAAAGGTGCCCATCGTACCCCTTTCACTAGAAATATTACTTTTTCAAAAACCTTCCCTCCACTAAGATGAAAAGTAACAAAAAATAGTGTAGTGCCTAAGAGAGTGTTACAAATATCTATGTATGCATGGCATTATTATACAGTTTTTTTTACATCCATGGTATCTAACATGTGGAAGAAGCCCTAAATAAAATTGCCAAAAATGTGTGTTTTTCAACTTATTAATCATATTAAATTATGTATTATATATATACAAAAAATTTTATCAAGAAAAAGTCCTATCCGCCTTTGAAAACACAATATATAAATTGTGTAGGCACACTAAATATAAAAAAGAGGAATCATGACTAAGCAACCATATAGTAAAAATGTCAACAAAAGCTTCAGCCACTAGGGGTTGTGGACCATTGCAACAGCATAAAACTCTGCATGCATACTTTTGAGTCAGGTGATCATTGTGATAACTATTCACAGCAATGGTTTAGTTAAGAATCCCAATCTTGTCCCCCTGACTCACACTGATGGTGAAGCAGAGGACAGACAGAGTTAAAATATTTTAAAGTTACAAAAAACGGTTATATATTAAAATCAGTGCCCCTTCCCTAAAGTTAACCCCTTTGATGACCTGTCCATAGTTTTTCTCTGTGCGTGTTTTTTCCAATAATTTTGGTTTTAGGGGCAGTTTGTCCAGGGCCGGCCCGACAGTGGAGCCGAGTGGGGCAACTGCTCCAGGCGGCACTTTTGAAGGGGCAGCAGAGCCCAAGCCCTTTTTTTTTTTTAAAGAGGAAGACAGAGGTCAGTTGTCAGTACCCACTCGGCGCCCCTCTGTCTCTCCTCTGCGGCAACCCTCCCTGTTTGGTCTCGGTGCCGGCTTGTAATGCTGAGTGCCGGAAGATGACGTCATTTCCGGCACTCAGTATTACATGCCGGCATCGAGACCAAACAGGGAGACTCGCTGCAGGACTGTACAGGGGTGGGGAGTAGGGGTAGATAATAGGGAGAGGGAGGGAGAGGAAGGGTAGATAATGGGGGTGGCAAGGACGGAGGGTGAGGAAGGGTAGATAATGGGGGAGGTGGCATTTTAAATTTCGCCCCAGGCGGCATTTTGTCTTGGGCCGGCCCTGAGTTTGTCCATAGTTGAGATTGGGAGCTGGCTCACTTTTTGGTAGGGATTTGAGGTCTTTGGACTTAGTATGTGGAAAGTTTAGTGGGTGAAATATGAGGCACTTAGTCTTACGTGGGGAAAAAATCTTGAAAAAAATACAAATTAAAAAATCCTAAAAATACAATGTTTTTATTTTATATTGGCTGGAATCAGATATAGTTGGTTTAGAGTTAGGTAGGGTGAAAGAAATATATATATTTTTTTGAAAATCTTTTTATTGAGTTTTCCGTGTTTCGTTTACAACAAAATCAAAATAAACAAAAGCAACAAAAACGTGACCCCACAAGTACGTCCCACGGAGAATACCAAAGGACAACATTGCAACAAATCAGGTAGCGACCGGTAAATACAATGGGTGAAGTCACAAAAAATATCCCCCCCCTTTATGTATCGTTGCATCTAAACAATCCATTCTGAGCAGGTGGAACAATTTATTATGAAGAAATATATTTTTTAAAAATGAACCTTTTTATCACCTGAGCTATTTTGTGCCCCAAGTGATCTTAATCACTGTTGATTCCCAAAGTAGGACAAAAACGTATGGGGTATGTTGTTAAGTATACACTGTATATTTTCAGCGGATAATTTACAAGAAATCTGCTGCAATGTTGCAAACTCACCTTTTTCCCTCAAACTTGTCAGGTTGTCTTCTTCTCATTAACATATACATTTTTGGGCCGCTACTGCTGTTAGCATAGCATGAAGTCAGCAAGCATACAAACTGTACATTTTATGGATTTACAAATTACCTCAGACACTTCTGTTGAGGGACTGATCCACTTGTCCACCACCCTTTCAGTAAAGTATAACTTTCTTACAATACAAGCCTCTGATGTCTAGTTCTGAACTATGACATCTTATCCTACATTTCTCCTCCCTTGAAATATAGTTCATACCTGTGTTGTTTTAAGTAACTGAGTGTTTCTATCACATCACCCCTCTCTTTCTTCTCTTCATACCAATCGAGATTTCTTAGTATCTGCCTCTAGTTAGTATCTTGCTTTAATACACAACTTTCTGCATTGCTTGTCTACCTTTAAGTCATCTGAAATTTCTAGACATAAACATCTTATGTATATAGAGTGATTTCTAAATCAATATATCTAGAGGTCATTATAGTTTGATTCCTTAGGTAGCTTTGGTTGTGTGGAAATTATTATACAGAAAATGTGTTATTTTACACTGCAGGTATGTATGACACATTATATGTATATTATGCTGGATGCCAGTGAAAGTTATAGTTACCTGAACACTGTAGCTGCCACTTCCTGGGGATGAACCCAGAATGCTGCAAAAGCAAGTGTGAGAATTGCATTTTGGTGTAAGCCCACTTGGCGGCCATATTTTTCATTTTTGTCTGCTAAGCCCAGAGATAATGGGGAGAACTAAGATATGGATTATCTTTTCTCCTTTATAGCACAATGTATAGTTCAAAGGTTAACCCTACAAAGTCGCAGGTTGCCATTTTTCAGTTACTACTGAACCTTAGCGATGAGCGATATCTCCCTTATGTACTAAAGGGTGTTTTATGTCTGGATAAGTAAAAAATAAATAGTTCAATTTATTCCTACAGTAATTAAAGCGCCAGGAAACAGATGGCCAAATACACACCAGGACAGGCTCTGCCACACTGACATCCAAATACACACACCAGGACAGGTTCACATTGACACCCATATCCAGACGGCCTAAGGTACAACAATAAAAAAATAAAAAGTATTTTCCACACTCTTTGTCGTTGACCTCCCTTTTGTGCTTTTGCCCCCTTGTGTATCGCCCCCAGCCAGCACTATGTGTATTTATGCCCCATCCTGTCCCTCACTTTATTATTGATTTATGGAATGGCCCCAGTGGTCCCCTTTGTGTATTGATGCCACCAGCCCAGATAAAATGCTGCCCTGCAGCATGGGGGATGTATATCTAACTAGTTGGTTCCTTCAATGAGTCTATACATCCCCCATACTTCAGGGCAGCATTTTATCTGGGCTGGTCAGCAATATGTAAAAGTTATATGTGTCCTGGAAAACATGGCCAATGTGTTCACCCTAATACCCCTACTCCCTTGTGTATTGCACCCAGTTAGCCCCAAAGTGTATATGTATCCCACCACCCATCCCCCCTTTAGTATTGATTTATGTGATGCCCCAGCCAGCACCCCTTTGTGAATTAATCATGTCTTTAGTATCATGTCTGCCCTAGCACTCAACAGGACTCAACACAAACAGGATCTGCCCAACACCCAGATTGGAAGCATAGGACTTGACACCGTTGCCCCCAATCAGCCTCAGTGTTTCATCCTAGCCTCAAACAGCCCCCATGTGGCATTGTAGACCCCCGCTTACACATCCATGCTGTCACATACATATTCATTCATGTACTCATTCACAAACATTCATTCACTTATTCATATACTCATTCATTCACAGATATTCATTCACAGATATTCGTTCATTCCCTCACGCATACAGCCTCCCCAACCCCCTTACCTGAGCTGCAGATCTCCAGGTGCCGCTCGCAGACTTCCACAGGGGCCGCTGCTCAGACTCTGTGCGAACAACGGCTCTTGTCTACCCAGGGTAAACAGAAACAGAGCAGGTCATGTGCAGGGCCATAAGTGCCACTCTGCCTCCTAGAAGTCCCCCCCTCGACTTACTAATGCACCCCCAGACTCCCTGATGTCTAGCAGGGCTGGCCGGTGGACTTCTGTGCAATGCGCGTAAACAACCTTCCCTACCACCACTTCTGTGACAGAGACGCACCGGCTGAAGTGCCGGCAGCGATGTTTGTCTACGCGCATCACCGCAGCCGGTGAACGTATGCGTGATACGTGTAGGCAACTTCTGCTACCGGCAGTTCTATGGTGGAGCACCGTAAGGTTATGTCACGCCGGTGCTCCACTATAGGCGGATGTTCCGGTAGCGGAAGTCATTGCGCAGACGTTCAAGGCTGCCGGAGTGGAGGATCCAGGTCCCCTGCATCGCTGCCTGATGCCCGGAACTGCATGTCCTGCGCTAAACCCCGAAACCCCTATATTCAGGCCAATATGGTAAATATTAGACCCTGCTGCCAATACATTTTATATTGAAAAAATGGGACCCTATGCAAGCATTTCCTTGGGCCCTGCTCTATGCTCCCTAGCTTGTAATCACTCCCTCTGCTCCTGCACCAAAGATAGGTATAGATCAAATAAACAACAAATTAAACAGCACTTGCATGTATAGATCAACTGAATAAGACATACAAACCTTTTATTTGCAGGTATATATAAATAATGTATGAAAACATAGCATAGCAACACATTAACACACAAACCCAGCTTTGCATGTATAGATCAATTTAAATTCACATGTGAAATCAGCACTGAAGGCATAGAATCAGACATACAAATCCTGTATACAAAATCAAGTATACAAAAATAATGTATGGAGATATAGCATTGCGGGTACAGATCAACAGAACACACAAGCCCAGCATTGCAGGTATAGATCAACTGGAAATCTCATGTAAACTCAGCACTGGGGGTATAGATCAAATAAACACATGGAAACAGCACTGCAGGTACTGATCAACTGAATAAGACATACAAATCATGTATTTGCAGGTATACATAAATAATGTATGTAAACATAGCATAGCAGATATGGATCAACAGAATAACACACAAAACCAGGTTTACAGGTGTAGACCAATTTGAATTCACATAAAAACTCATTTTATCTATAGCATTAAAGGTATAGATAAAACCCTCTAAATTACAGGCATAGATGCAAACCCCAAAGCCAGGCTGCTTACATAGAACCTGACCAGCACCCAGATAACACCCATAGGGCGTGGCATCTTTGTCCCCAAACAGCCCAGCAAGAGTCAACTTTGTCCCCAAACAGCCTGTCCTTTGCCATATTTGTCCCATAAACACCCTGCCTGTGCCATCTTGGTCCCCAAGGCTCCAACACCCTGCTTGTGCCATCTTTGCCTTTCCACGAACCAATTATACATCTATGATACACACAAACACTTTACAGCCACTCACTAATTCACACTTTCATTCACATAATTCATTCACACAATCATTCTCTCACTCATTCTCACTCTTTATTTCAATATTCTTACTACCCTCTTTCTCACTATCTACCCCATCTTCCTCCCTTCCCCCCTACCCCCTCTCCTACCCGTTCCCATTATCTACCCTGTAGTTCACTTACCTTCCAGAAGTCCTGTGGTGGGAGCGCAAGGCCTCTGTCTCCTTGCTCTGCTGCGGTGCGCTGTGCTTCACTACTGAGCACCGGAATATGACGTCATATATCCGTCGCTCAGCATGACATGCCGGCACTGCGATTTTGCTAGAGTCCTCGTGGCAGAGACTGAGGGGCGCTGAGCGGTTGCTGAAAACTTCATGAGCGACCCTCTCTCTCCTCCACGAAAAAAAAAGGTGGCGTTTCAGTTTTGGGACAATGCTGCATAAAGTCCCATTGCAGGACTGTCCGGGCAATCTGGGACATGTGGTCACCCTAACGGCAACCCGGGCTGGCGCAAGGCCCCCCAGACGCCAGCCCATGCCTTAATGCGGCCCCGGTCATGTGACTAAATTCACATGACTCCGCTGGTTTCTTGCTTCCCTTGGGTGGAACAAGAGACGTTGCTCACACAGTGTGCGACCAATGTACAGGCTTACCCTGCGGAAATGATCGCAACGGCCACTTCAGTGAACAGTCACCCCCCTGGGAAATATCCTGGTGGGCCTACCCGGCCCAGACTGAGCCTATTTTCAGGTAGGAGCCTGGAGCTGCAGCTCCATCGACTCCTACATTAATCTGGCCCTGTGCAGCAGCCGTTTAGTTTACATTTAGGATGGCCTGCTGGGCATCTACTTTTATTTATAATGTATACTTCCACCTTTTGTGCAGAGCAAGCCACTCGCGAGTGCTAGTCGGGCAAAAAACAGAGCAGCTAGAAACTTTCATGCCCTATTTTTTTTACTCTTGACCCCAACCTAAACCTACCTGCCTGACCTTTATTTGAACCCCTATTCCCACAACGACACACTGTCTTTTATTTGTAGTCAGGGCTGTATAAATACCCACTGGGTATTAAGCTCTGTCTTCTTATTATCCACATTAGCAATATTCTGAATGGGAAAGTGAGTGTTATTAAAGTATTTTATGTAAGGACGTTTCCAAGGCATTCTTACAAGTACATGCTGTACAATTAGCCTGGTCACTGCGGTTCTTTGATCCTCCTGGCAATGAAAGTGTAAAATAACAGAATTGAGCTGTGGAGCTTTAACAGCTTTTTTTTTAGCAACTCCTAGATTTCATCAATTTTACACTGTAAACTATAGTAAAAAACAGAGTTGAGACTTTCCTTCTTGAGTCGCACCTATGCTTTCTCATAAAAGCTGCTTTATGTAAACCTGCTTCGCATTTACTTGATGCTTGCAGCTCATTGTTTATTTAGTCTCCACTGATACATGGCAGGCTATGAGCATGTGCTCTCTGAGTCATTTATCTGCCTGTGTCAACTTCAGAACGAACTTGCCAAACTTTAAGATGCATTCCTTAAGAAAAAAAACCCCTCTATATAACATGGAAGAAGGGAGAGAGAATTGGGGAATGTTACATAAAGTAAACAGGTTCCAGTGAGTTGTAGCTGCCCTTCTATGGCAGAAAATGATCTACAAAAGACTATAAAACTATAACGCTACAGTTAAAAGTAATGTATCCCATGTTGTTGCAAGAATGTTATGATTCTACTGTGTGGCTATTTTTTTTAATTGCAAAATAAGATATCTGGGAACTGTAGTCCTTAGTTTACGGCTCTTTTGTATTAAAGTATTCCCTCTTAACAATGAAAGAGTTAACAATATTTAGCTGTGCCTGTTTTTTTTTTTTACTAGGATACAGTCACTACATACTTACAGTCACAAATGCTCTGAAAAATACCCCTCGTCTTTATATTCAAGGTCGTCTTATAATCAGACCTCAAATAGAGGTCTAACTATAAAACTAAGATCCAGATCCCCTGCAGTTCTGATGAACATATCAGCTGTTGGAGAGGAGTGCCGACTGCCCCTTCTCCCTGGAGTTTACTCAGCCGCTGTGGAGTGATGCCGTCTGTATCCCCTTCATGGTGCTTGGGCTGTCGCCGGGGTGGTGGGCTGGCTGCCGCACCTCCCTGGATCCCTGTAGCCGTTGCAGTTGTGGGGCAGAGGCCAGAGGCTCTCTGTCCTGTTGCCAGCGCTTCAGCTGGTGCTAAGGGATCTGTTGAGTCAGCCTGACACTGGGGAGGGAGGACAGGTTCCTCTGCTCCCGGCACTCACTCAGCCGCTGGGGAGTGATGCTGCCTGCATCCCCTCCCTGGTTCTCCTGCTGCCGCTGGGACAATAGGCCGGCTGCGCCATCTCACGGGCACTCACTTAGCCGCTGGGTAGTGATGCCGCCTGCATCCTCTCCCTGGTGCTTCTACTCTGATGCCAGTTCTTCTGCTGGGTTGGTGCCAGCGGAGAAGGCAGTCCCATCCACTGCCACAGTCTCTGGAATAGGCTGTTTTGCGATATCAAACAGCCCCTGTGCACGCCATTCATATACTTTAATCCAGAGCTGGTCCACCTCTGCAATCACTGCAAGGATCACCTCCACCAGAGGGTCAGTCCCGTACCGGGACAAGCGCCGTTTAGCCTGACGGTATTCTCCCGATGGGTCCAGCAGCTCTGCATAGCTCACTCCCATTCTCTTTCCTGGAGATACATACCGGTGGTGGTTTGGAATGTCCCTCAGACTAGGAAGCAATCCCACCGCTGCCACCAATGTGACGTCCCATACCCCAACTTGGTACTCCCGCCAAACGTTGCTTTCTCCTGCCCGGACACCAAACAATTAGGGGGGACGTCGCTGCACCGGAGCTGTGTTGGCACTGTGGCTAGTCGAAGCTTAGCTACACAGTGTGGCTATTGTCCTGAAAAACACAATAAAGGATCATAGCATCCCACCCCAAGCATCAGACTTGAGGGTAAAAACAGGACTCAATTTATTTAGAAACACAGGGTTATTTAAACAGTACAAGGGGTAATTTACATACAATAGACACAACAAGCTACAAAAAGTTATCCATCAGGTCCTTCTTTGCACATGGCTCAGTATTTGCATGCAGCATACCTCAGCCCAGTAGGGGGTCGCTATTGTAGTCTGTGGGGAGGATGGGAAATACAGGCATTTGCCTGACTTCTGGCTGAAACCTGCTGGATATCAGATCTAGGTACACATACTGGCCATGGAGGTCTTGGTCCTGTAAATCCTGACCTGATGGAGAGTAAAACACCACACATAAAACGCACTCCCATAATGTAGGTGCCCCAAATCTGTGTACTTGGGGAAACGTAGCACTCTGTACCAAGGCCCATAGTCTGTAGGAAGGAGGCTGGCACTCAGTCCCCTCCAGGAGCCCATGGCACGGAGGCTTACGTGACAGGGGTAATAAAGAAAATACTTTGTTGTTTTTGTATAAAGATCTTCAGAATCTGATTCTCTTATGGTATCCCTATACAATATACACATATAAAAAATAAAAGAAAGAAATTATGGTGTAGTTTATTCACTAAAGTGATACATATAATCATACTGCTGAAAAATCAGCCTTAACATGTTTTGATTACAGTAATGTGCCACATACCTAGTTTTTATGCAAGAAATCATAGCACAGGTTTTACCATATTTCCTAAGTATTAGAGACTCTGAGGACTATGGAGCGCTGATATTGATTTGAGATTGGTCATCTTTGCCAACACAGATGATATTGTATAATATAACTTTTCCCTGTAACTCTCCATGTTTTTAGCTACCCCCAGAAGTATATTATCTCAACACTTGCTGAGGGCATTGTGTCTGGCAGACAACCAGGATGTAACCAGGGAGTGACAAACCATTGTTTCAGTTAACCTGTTTCATGTACCCCCCTCCCATGGTGCACTAAGATGTTGCTTATATCAGCCTTTCCCCATCCCTCCCCCCATTGTATACCACTATGTTGAAAATATGTGTGTCACTCTAAAAAAAAAAGTCCTTGTATTTCACCCTACATTAACCTTCGGCTAGTGATTTGGGTGCCTGGAGAGTTGGTGCCTGGAGAGTTGGTGCTTTGGAGTGTGCCTTGTAAGAGCTAGGAAGCAGCATAATACCTATCACTATATACTGAGGCAGACATTGACAGTGGTATAGCATAACACCTATCACTATATACTGAGGCAGACATTGACAGGGGTACAGCATAACACGTATCACTATATACTGAGGCAGACATTGACGGGGTACAGCATAACACCTATCATAGAACACATTGACAGTGGTACAGCATAATACCTATCACTATACTGAGGCAAACTTGATGGGTACAGCATAACACCTATCACTAGATACTGAGGAAAACATTGACAGTGGTACAGCATTACACCTATCACTATATACCGAGGCAGACTATCACAATATACTGAGGAAGACATTGACAGTGGTATAGCATAACACCCTTCACTATATACTGAGGCAAACATTGACGGGGTACAGCATTACACTTATCACTATATTCCGAGGCAGACATTGACGGGGTACAGCATAACACCTATCTCTATATACTGAGGCAGACATTGGCAATAGTGCAGCATAACTCATATCACTATATATTAAGCCAAACATTGATGTGGTGTAGGCCTACCACTTCATCGTCTGGCTTAATAGTAGGATGCACCAAAACGAAAATTATGGACTGAACTCGAAAATACAACATTTACCTGTCCGAAACGGAATATGACCCCCCCACCATAAAAAAAATCTCAAACTTTTATTTAAAGTAACACATCAAAATAGGACAAAAAAATCAATAACAATATTAATATGTGTATATATGATTGTTAACAGCAATCATACTCCTATCATGACCAGGCATACCCAGATTCCAGCATGTACTAGCTGACTTGGCATGATAGGAGTGTGATTGCTACTTGATTTTTAATTTTCCTGATTGATTGTAACAGCGCTACATACATTCATATAATGTAATGTATGGAACAGTATAGAGTGGTGGGAGTTATGATGTACTTTAGAGCATAAATATATAATGAAAAAGACAATGGAAATGGTACAGCATAACACCCATCACTCTCACACGTTTACCAATCCACATTTACCAATCCACACTTAACAATCCACACATACTAATCCACTCTCACTGTCACTCTTACTGAATGCTTTCCTACCTTTCCTCTGTCACTTTTCTCGTTATAGCAGTCAGCTCCTCTGAAGCTCGCTCTGCTTCTTGTGTCTCCTTCTGGTTCAGAGGGCACGGACGGCAGTGGGCGCGGCTTCAGTGTTGTGCGCCGGGATTTGACAACATCCGACTCCCTTGAGTGATTGAGTGGCAGACATTACTGTCCATTTTTGGAGGGGTGCCCGGCGCCGGTAAGTTGGCACCCCCTGATGAGTGGCACCTGGTGCGGACTGCAACCCCCGCCCCCCCACTAGGTACGTTACTGGATGGAGGTACCCAGTAGGTGTAAAGGGCGTCCTGTCACAGGGACCACAATACGATAGATCTGTTCTGACACTGAGGCTAGCCAGAGCTTAGCTACACATTGCTAATATTGTCCTGAAAAGGATAATAAGATGTTAGCAGCACACACTAATCATCAGACACAACTAATGTTGAGGTGGAAAACACAAACTCAGTTTATTTGGAACAAGCACAGCTGTGTAGGGACAACAGATGTCCGTAGCGACGCAGTTCCAAGCGGGCATCACCTTGGTTCTAATCCTCTGCACAATATCATAGATTGGCGGCTAGGTCCCGATCACGCACATGGAGCATTTCCGGTCATGTAGAGCCCCCATAGCAGCTAGTCCATGGGAGTCTCAGTAGGTCAGACCAGATGGGGCTTCCTGGTCACCCTGTGCCCCCTAATGAGCACAGGGGTGACTTAGACATAAGAGAGGACTGGGCAGGCAGGCAAGGAGTTTCCCCAGGAATCTATCAGTGACCCCTCCCAAACTCAAACCTACCCCCATGTGTCCTCAGCCTCAGGGGGTTTCCATGACAATCGTTATTTACAGATCTTTGAAAAAGAGTGAGGTCTACAAGGAATCAAGGTGGCCAGCTCGGTAATGCTACTGGTGAGCCGACTGTAAGGAAGGATATTGGAGGTATATGAGGCGATCCAGGACGAGGAAAGTACAGACTACGAGAGAGTGATATGCACTGGTAAGAAGGACAGCCCTTTACTGAATGGGTGCAGTGCATGACCTGGACCGCTGAAGCATGGTTGAACGGGTGCCAGGTCGGTACAGTGGAGGATGTGCTACAGATCATCCTGCTGGAACAGTATGAAACTGGGTAAGGGACCAACAACCCCTCACCGCAGATCAGGCAGCTGTACTGGTGGATCAGTAAATAAACTCACAGTGTTTAGTACAATCTGAGCCCCAGCGACCTGCCTGCTACAAATCACCTCTTGCCCGAGCCGCACCACAACGGGAGTCCAGGCATCCTGATCGCTATATACTGCTCCCTGCTCGAGCTGTTGCAGCGCTTTGCCCAGTGTACTGCCCCGATCCTTCCAGAGACCAAAGCATACAGTAGCCAATGTTACATCTGTAACCAAGTGGGACACATGGGGAAGGACTGTCGTTACACTTCCAACCACCAACACAGGACCCAGCTCAAGGATTACGGGACAATGTGGCCACAATTACCCTGGTGCAGCCCTAGATGGTGTCCGCCACCGAAAAAACTACCACTCAGCAGCTGTCCAAGTGGCTGAAGGGAAAGTGTTACAAACCCCCACCACCCGGGTACATTTGGACTGGGGAGCAGGAGCTTGTGAAATGGTGGAGGTGATGAAGAATTTGCCCGCAGAGGTTCTCCTTGACACTGAATTGGGACACCTAAACTCTGCTTACCATGTGGATATATGTACTATGTAGCAGTTTCCCGACAACAGGAACGGAGAGCGGAAGGTGTGCTAGAGGATGAGACCCGGATGATACCCGTGACCCGAACCCTGTACTCCCAAGTACTCCTACCCTTTCTTGGCCATCCCCGGCCGACATGGCTCAGGACAACAGTATTGCTGCACCTGGCAATGGGTGGGCAAATGGGGTGACCGGTCTAAAGCGCCCCTACATCCCTACCCTTCCTAGACAAACTCTTTATATGGATAGCAGAGGAATCCACAAATGCACAGGTCTATGTAAAACCAAAGAATTAAAATAGGGTAGACTTTCTTTTTCCCACAACTGTATGTGTGTTAGGGTGATCACATCTTCCTAGGGTGACCTAGGGTATAGATCAAATAAACAACACATGAAAACAGCACTGCAGGTATTGATCAACTGTATAAGACATATAAACCCTGTATTTGCAGGTATACATACATAATGTATGGAAACAAAGCATAGCAGATATAGATCAACAGAATAACACACAAACCCAGCTTTGCAGGTATAGATCAATTGGAATTCACATAAAAACTTAGCATTAAAGGTATACATAAACCCCCCTAAATTACATGCATAGATCACAGGTTGCATACCCCAAAGCCAGCCCTGGCGTCCACACTGACCACATAGAACCTGGCCAGCACCCAGCTAACACACATAGGACTTGCAATGTTTGTCCCCAAACAGTCCAGCATGAGTGTACTTTGTCCCCAAACAGCTGGTCCTATGCCATCTTTGTCCCATTAACACCCTGCCTGTGCCATCTTGGTCCCCAAGGCTCAAACACCCTGCTTGTTCCATCTTTGCTTTTCCACAAATCAATTATACATCTATGATACACACAAACACTTTTACAGTCATTCACCAATTGACATTCAGACAATTCATCCACACATTAATTCATACTCTCACTCATTCACACTCTTTATGTATTTAAATATTCTTACTATGCTCTTTCTCACCATCTACCTCCCCCCTCTCACTCCCTTCTCACTATCTACCCCCTTTCTCACGATCTACCCCCTCTCCCTCCCTTCTCAGGTTTCTACCCCCTCTGCCTCCTATCTCACTTTCTACCCCCTCCCCCTCCCTTGTCACTATCTACCCTCTTTCCCTTTTTAGTTTACTTACCTTCCAGAAGTCCTGCGGTGGGAGCTGGAGGCCTCTGGCATATAGGGAGTTAAAAGGCATATCATGGGCTGA
>VKOC01020016.1:0-32839 GCA_009364415.1 Spea multiplicata | reverse complement strand
ATAACCAAAAAACTTAACTCTTGGCATAAGCCCCAGAGCACATCTTAAACATATCTCCTTGCCAACCGCCCTATAAGCCAGCTGGACAAACTAACATCATCAATTCACCCCAACCGCCTCAAATGGTTTTCTTTTTTTTTTTTATAAAAAACCATTTGAGGCCCTTTCCCACCAAACCACGGCCTGTTCAACCATGCACTGAACATCAACATTAAAAATATCGCATCCAATATCAGACAGATGAATACCATCCTGTCTGTACAAACCGAAACTCCCACCTTCCAACTCACTATGTCTAAACGAAAACCCTCCTTCTAAGATCATAAATTTTTCCATGGCCCTGTTAAACTTCCTCCTAACCCTTTCCAGCGCCCGAAAATCTGGCTGCTGCAGCCACATAAGGCGAGGAATGATTTCAGACCATATAAATAAAACATTATTAAAACATCCTTTTAAACATAAAATTAACTCCTTACAAAAAATAATCAAATCTAACGATTTCATTTTACCTAAATCATTTCCCCCGCAATGAATAATAATGGCATTAGGCCACGGCAAGCGATTTACACATTCATCTAAACAATCCTTTAATTGATCCACCCTTAAACCCCTTATGCCCACCCAATGAATAGCTACAACATCCTTATCAAATCCTAAATTTTCACCATAACACCGTAGGGCCGCTCTTCTCTGCGACCAAAAAACGAAAGAATGGCCGACAATCCATACTATGAACTTCCGATGACCTGCAAAAAAGTTACAATAAACCCAACATATAAGCATAACATTCTTACAACAGATGTGGCCTAATATATATCTTATAACGCTCAGAACTCCATCTACCCAATCTTTTTATGACAGACTCATCAAGACCCAATAACGCTGCCTCAGTAGCAGCACCAATACGAAATGAATGCGTAGTATATCTTTCGCCACTCAAACCTAACTCATTCAAACCTAAACTCAAAATCCTTTGAAACTGAAATCTAGTAACAGGTAAGCCAGATCGATGGACCAACCAATTTCCTTTAACCCCAGGACGAACCGCATTAAACTTTTCAGCTGCCAAAACCGGACAAATATCTGAACCATTTAACCTATTCAGCATTACCCAACAACCTTTTTTATCCCTATCCGTCTTTGAAGATCTAATAAACAATCTTAAAACCTGGTTACAATAAACATCAGTAACTTGCAAACCAGAACCACCTTTCTTGTTTTTTGCCACTAATTCACTTACTCGAAAAGCTCCGAAAAAAGCAACCACAAATGCTGTTCTAAACAATACACATTCAAAACTGTCCCAACAAACTTTATCTAAAACACCTATTAAATTTCTTAAAACAACTGATGAAAGAGGTTTCCTATCATCTGGAATTTTCAACCCATTGTTATAACCTTTCAGCACCTGCCGTACCAAAAAATCCTTGAATGAATGCTGTTTCCCTGCCAATTTAAAGAAAAAGGCAATCCCAACTAAACACCTATCAATACTTGTTCTAGCCAAACCTTTATCTATCAAACTGATAACAAACGCTAACGCACAGTCAATACTACCATCAAACATATCTAATCCATTTTCTTGAACAAACGCATTCCAAGCCTTCCAAGCCTTAGAATAAAATTCCCAAGTGCATTTCGACACAGATTTTGCCAATAGCTCCCTCAGCTGGGCGAAGTTAACTCCCATACGCATTCTGGGACTACCGTCCCTTCTTTGTCCGCATCCGGAGCCAATGATCTGAAAAGCTTAAAATTAAAGCGGGACAAAGCATCAGCCAAAATATTCTTGCTTCCGGGAATATGTTTGGCTTTAAGCCAAATATTACCTTTTAAACATATAAAAACTAAACGGCGCAACAAATTTATCACCGGAATAGATTTTGCATTTAATGTGTTAATCACCCACACCACACCCATATTATCGCAGTTAAGTAAAATTCTCTTATTGACCCAATCCTTATACCATAACTCAAATGCCACCACCACCGGAAACAACTCTAAAAGAACCATATTTTTAACCCATCCCGCCTTTAACCATGAATTAGGCCATTCAGCAGAAGCCCATTTCCCCTTCCAAAATATACCGAAACCCGTTGCTCCAGCGGCATCAGTAAAAAACTCCATAGAATGGCTATCAATAAATTCCTCCTGCCAAATAGATGACCCGTTAAACTCACTCAAAAATAAATCCCACACTCTCAAATCTTCTTTAATTTGCTTAGTTAATCGAACCCTATGATACGGTATCTTCATTCCTGCTATTGACCGAGCCATATTCCTAGAAAAAACCCTGCCCATCGGCATAACCCTTGCTGCAAAATTAAGCATCCCCAACAGGGACTGAAACTCCTTAACTTTTAACTTATTACAACCTAAAGCTGTCTTAATAATTAACCTTAATTTAATAATCTTATCCTCTGGCAACTTAAAACACATGCTATGGGTATCTATGACTATGCCTAAAAACTGCAACTTAGTAGTAGGGAAAACTGTTTTGTCCATAGCCAATGGTACTCCAAAATCTTTTGTTAAATCCAAAAAAGCTTCCAGCATCCGAAAACAATCATCTGATCCTGCTTTTCCCATAAATAAAAAGTCATCTAAATAATGAACAATAGACACCAAACCTGAAACATCCCTCAACACCCACTCTAAAAAAGAAGAAAATGCTTCAAAATAAAAACAAGAAACTGAACAGCCCATTGGCAAACACTTATCAAAATAAAATAAACTCCTAAATTGAAATCCTAAAGACGGAAAACACTCCGGATGAATGGGCAAAAGCCGAAAAGCCGCCTCAATATCTACTTTAGCCAGCAATGCGTCTTTACCCAAATCTCTTACCCACTTAAGGGCGTCATCAAAAGATGAATAATGCACTGAAAATTCATCTTTATCAATTTCGTCATTCAATGAACCCCCAAAAGGGAAAGACAAATGATGGATCAAGCGAAATGACCCAGGCTCCTTTTTAGGCACCAAACCCAATGGGGACAATCGAAAACATTCAAATGGCGGCTCCCTAAAAGGTCCCGCTATCCTCCCCAACGTCAATTCTTTCTCAATCTTAGCTTGTGCCACCTCCTCATTAACTTGCACTGATTTTAAATTGTCAACCCAAACACAACCTTTCCTATCATAAATAGGAATCCTAAAACCGTCCAAAAAACCATTTCGTAATAGATCAGCCATCTGCTTGTTTGGGTACCGTTTTAAAAATGGAAGCAGACTTGCTAGCTTCACCGGCGTCACTGCTTTTTGACATATCTTTCCCGGTATTCTGCAAGTTCTTCCGAAAGCAACGAAAAGCAGGATGATTTCCAGCACAAACCGTACACTCATGCTTAAACTTACATGTGTTGGGCCATTTACACTGGTTTTCATTGAATGCCCAACAAACACCTTTCTGTCTAGGCTGCATAGTTGCATTACCAATAGGCCTGAGAGTATTGCTATGTTTCTGGGGTAACATAATGCTGACCCACGATCCCACATCCTTCATTCCCCACTTTAAATTTTTATGAACTGACAATTTTTGTCTAAAGGTCTCATCATAATAAAACCAAGCGAGACCACCAAAGTTTTTATATGCCTCCAGCACAGTATCTAGATGCTGGAAAAGGCCCGTACAACTCTCACTGTGTTTCTCACAATATACACTAGCTAGTATACAAAAAGATTGTAACCAGTTATTAAAAGACCGGACAACCGGTCTACGTCTCTCATCATCTTTGTCATGTTTAATAAGAAATTCTTTAGAAGCCGGTAGCAGTGACAATATATCCAAATATTCGTTGTTCCAAATCTTTTCCTTAACTGTCTTATTTAAATGAAAACCAAGGGGTGAGACCTCACAGGACATCACCTCCTTCATACATGACTCATTAACCACATTAGCACGTGAAGCTTTACTATGATCAGAAACCCAGACCTGAGCTGGACTAGTCTCCTGTACTTTCTTTAAAACATCCACTAAAGCAAACACAGCATCATTCAGAGTATTGACAGCTAAACTGGCACACTCACCCTTAGCTGAATCAGCTCTGACCTCAGATGCCTGCTCTCTTCTTTCTTCAACAGGCAGCTGAGCCGATTTCGGATCAGCCTGCGTCAGCTGCCTACCCCGTGATTCAAAATGATGGCTGCATCCCTCATCAGGATCATGCAGCGTTTTAACCTTCTTAAAAGAAGGATTCTTCACCCGAGAAGCGGGTCTTTTCTTCTTCTGCCCGGCATCCAGAGATTTTCTTCCGGGTTTGATACGTCTATCAGACGCGACAGAGACCCGGTCACCTGATGCCGCTCGCCGAGATGAAGCGCCCTCTAGCGGAAAATTTTCCGGTATATAAACCGCCTCCGGCTCCACCTCCGCATTCGCCTCCTCTTCTCCGGCACAGCAAGGATCAACTTCGGAAGATGACGCAGCAAGAAGATATCCTCGCAGCCACTCTTCGCCTTTCTCAGCTACCCGGACCTGAAGAATCTTCATCAGCTCGTCCATTTTCAACGCAACGCTTCGCCACTGCTCACCAGTCTCGAGGACAGTGCAGTATCGGCTAGGCGTCACGTCAGGTAAGTGACAGAAACACCTCAGGGACTCCCTTATATAATTAGCATTCCCGCCCTTTAGCGCAGCGCGAGGCAAGCGCAGCCTATCCCAGCGCAGCGCGAGACCTTCCCTAACCCGCACGAGACACCTAAAAAGGCGGCAAGCGCTAGCGCAAGCGCAATACCATTTAAAGTTATATAACAATTTTTTTTATTTTTTTTTAAAACATGCTTAACCCTTTCTTTACTAAATAATTCATTACCTCAGTCCCCCAACCTTCATGCCACCCTGCCCTATGCGGTGCAGGCTTTATCATTACCATTCTCTGTAGGCGTGGAGGGACTAAGTTTAGTGGTTTCAGCATTACGTGTTCTAAAGGCTTGTGGTCCGTTTCCACTAATACCGGATGCCCATAGATATATTGATGAAATTTTTCACATCCATTGACAATGGCTAGCATTTCCTTCTCAATTTGGGCATAGTTGGATTGAGCTGCTGTAAGTGCCCTCGAGGCATAGGCCACTGGGTGACCTCTTTGTGTCAGTACTGCACCCAACCCAAATTGTGATGCATCTACTTGAAGAACAGTATCACAGTTCACATCAAAATATCTCAAGATGGGTCCGGGCTGTTTGCTTATGGTGGCCTTTATTTTCTCAAATGTTGTTTGCATATTAGCATCCCAAGACCAGCATGCATTTTTCTTCAGTAGAGTTCGTAGGGGTGCTGTTTGTTGGGCTAAACCCTGCGAAAACTTTGACAGATAATTGAAAATGCCCAGTGCTGTTTCTAGTTCTTTTCTGGAAGTTGGTGCTTGCATTTTAATGATTGCTTGTATCTTGTTGGGATCAGGTTTTAAACCATTTTTACTGATGATATGCCCAAAGTAGCTTACCTCCTCAACACCAATCTGCAGTTTGTTCGGGTTGAGCTTCATATTCTTCTCACGACATCTCTTAAGCAAGGCAATCAGGTTCTTGTCATGTTCCGCACGGTCTTTGCCATAGACCAATAAATCATCAATTATGACTTCCACACCCTGCAGGCCTGTAATTAGCTCGTGTGATTTTTTCTGGAACATTTCTTGAGCAGTTGCTCCACCAAAAGGTACTCTTGTAAATCTCCATCGTCCAACCGGGGAGTTAAACATGGTGAGGCGACTGCTGTTCTCATCTAGACGTAGTTGCCAGTACCCAGACTGTGCATCTAGTACACTGAACACTGATGCCCCAACAAGTTTGTGTGCTATGTCCTCTAGAGTGGGTAGTCTGTAATGTTCCCTCATTATTACCTTGTTCAAATCACGTGGGTCAATGCATATTCGGATTGCTCCTGTGTTTTTCTTTTCCACCACCACCATAGACCCATTCAGAAGGTTCTGTGACCTTTTTGATCACTCCCAATTTTTCCATCCTTGAGAGTTCTTGTTCTACTTGGCTTTGCAGAGCTAAAGGTATTTTCCTTGGTGGATGTATAACAGGGTGTGCCCCTTCTTTGATCCGGATTTTGCATATCCCTGGAAGACAGCCGAGTCCTCTGAATACATCACTGAAATCATGTTTAATGCCGTGAGCTGTAAGTATGTTGTCACCGCTGTTAACTGTCATTATAATTTTGATAAGTCCAATCTCTTGGCTCGTCCGCAGGCCCAGCACAGCAGGAGCCTGTGTTTCTATGACAAATACCTGTAAGTTAGTTTCAGATCCTTTATAGGCACATTTTGTATGACAATGTCCAATAACATCCTCTCCTCCATAACCTCTTAGCTTTGGTAGCCTCTGCGTTTCGAGTTGTAATTCCTTACTGAGGAATTTGCGATATATGTACCCCGGCACGCAATTTACCTGAGCTCCTGTGTCAATCTTAAACTTGACAGGGATCTTAGCGTCCCCTAGATGTAAAGTGACCACTGCTTCATCTGCAGAGTGTTGTGTGTTCTGCACCGATGCAAGGTATATCTGTGAGCCGTCTGTGTCATCATCTGAATGGTTGTCCAAATCATCTATATTATACACTGGTCGTGTCTGTGGCTTCCTATAGCTCATTCCATTATGACACATTTTGGCAAAGTGCCCCTTTTTCTGCATTTATTACATATTTGGCCTCTTGCAGGGCATAACATATCTTTGTAGTGTGTGTTTCCACAATATCCACAGGTTGTTTCTGTGTTCCTAGCTCTGTTTTCTCTTTTATTCCCTCTCCAGTCAGCCTTTTCTCTTATGTGACTTCTAGATTGCTTTTCAATTGCACTGACTTGTGGTTGTGGACCTCCCAGTACCTGCAAGTCTTTTCTTGACATCTCATATGCTCTCGCAATTCTGATAGCTTTTTCAAAGGTTAATTCTTCCTCTTGCAGTAACTTTTCCTGCACTTCTTTGAACTGACTGCCCATTAATATCCTGTCTTTTATCATATCACTGCTATCATGAAATGCACAGTCTTTTGCAAGCAATTGTAACTGTGTGACCCACTCATCAACTGATTCACTGCCCCCTTGGTTCTTCTCATAGAACAGCTTTCTTAGCACTGTGGTGTTTTTTCGTGGATTACAATATTCATCAAACTTTGCAAATAGTACCTCTGTCTTTTTCTTGTCCTCTGGAGCTATGTTTCCACTTGCACACCATGCTCTGCATACATCCCGGCCTGTTTGGCCCACACTGATGAGAAAGTATGCAGCCTTTTGTTGATCAGTCCATTGTGCTGCATCAGGGCCTGCATAGACCAGCTCTATCTGCTCCTTCCACTTTGCCCAGTTTTCTGATATATTTCCAGATTCTAAATCCAGGGGAGGAATGTTTCTTGTGCTGTTTGCCATTATTCTTTAGATACACTTCTGGTACCATGTGTTGTATGTACAATAAAGAGAGACAGATCAGGCAGAAGCTTCTTTATTCCATGCTCTCTCTCTCACTCTGCTCCCCACTGAACTAGTTACATCACAGGACTTAAGGTAGACCATATATTAGCATTTAAGGTAGAACTTTAGAGTTTGGAAATTAACAACATTAACAGTGTCACAAATCAACATAACATTACATTACAGTGTGGATGCCAGGGCTGGCTTTGGGGTGTACAACCTGTGATCTGTGCCTGTAATTTAGGGGGCTTTATATATACCTTTATTGCTGAGTTTTTCGAATTGTGAATTCCAATTGATCTATACCTACAAAGCTGGGTTTGTGTGGTATTCTGTTGACCCATATCTTCTATGCTATGTTTCCATACATAATTTATGTATACCTGCAAATACAGAATTTGTTTGTCTGATTCTATGCCTTCAGTGCTAAGTTCACATGTGAATTTCAATTGATCTATACATGCAAAGCTTGGTTTGTGTGTTAATGTGTTGATCTATCCCTACTATGCTATGTTTGCATCATGTATGTAGTTATGTAGGTTTGTTGATCTATACATGCAAGTGCTGTTTTATGTGCTATCGGATCTATACCTATTTTGTGGTGCAGGAGCAGAGGGAGTGATTGCATGCTAGGGAGCGCGGCCAAAGAAAATGCTTGCGTAGGGTCCAATTTTTTTTCAATATAAAATGTACTGGCAGCAGGGTCTAATATTAATAAATATCGGCAGCAGGGTCTAATATTCATATATATATCTATATATCTGTGACAAGCTTAGCGCACCACATTGTTTCTTTTCCCTGTTTGCACATATTTGAGGTTGTTGGCTCCTTATCAGCCTGGTTGCAGCTTGCTATCAAGGGGTATGACAAGATGAGAATTGACGGACTAAGACAAACCAATACATTAGGTGGAGAGAACCCTGCTTGCAAGCTTACAAACTTGAGAGAATGGGGTGACAAACATAAGGCACAGAGAAAGGGTGAGAGATAGTGTGGTGGTTGCATTAACGACAAGAAAGTTCTAGCAGCTAAGATGGTATGCTTCTCTGAATAAGTGGGAGGGAGGGTGAATGCTTAAGGTTTGGTTGAAGTAGATTCGAGAGATATGGGGCAGCCCGAGTGAAATCTTGTAGACAGAGAAAAGGAAGAGGTGATAAGTGAGGAGGAGAGCCTTAGCCCATGGGAAGAATGTAAGGATCGAGTAGGAGTATTTGCTTATGAGGGCAGAAATGTATGGAGGAGCAGTGCTATGGAGTGCCTTATATGTTAGTATCAGGATTTTAAATTTAATTCTAAAGGTAATAGGGAGCCAGTGGAGGGTTTCACAGAGTGGGGAAGCAGAAGTGGAACGAGTCAAGTGGAATGTCAGAAGAGTGTTGCAGTAGTCAAGACAGGAAATGATAAGTGAATGAACCAGAGTTTTCGTGGATTCTTGGGTGAGGAATAGGCAGATGCAAGAGATCTGGCGAGGGACTGAATGTGAGGGATGAAGGAGAGTTTAGAGTCAAGGATGACCCCAAGGCATCAGGCTTGGTTAGTAGGAGATAGTTGTGTTGTTAATGGTGATAGAAAATTCAGTGGGACCACTCAGCGACACCTCCTCCTGAAGGATCACAGGTATGGTGGCTACAGTACCTCCTTATGAGAAGTGGTAACTTTCAGAAGGCTTACAACAGGATGAAAACATTAAATTTCATTTATTTATAGATCACCAACAGATTCCATACTGCTTTTACAATAGGAGAAAAGTGAAAATTAACAATAACATTCTGGTGCAGAAGAAAAAAAAAAGCTCTTGCAAGCTTATATTAAGAGGTTAAGGGAAGATGAGACAGAATAAGATGAAGTGCTTGGATAAGGATGATTTGATAGAGATCGTGAAGGTAGGGATGATGCAGGTGGAGGGTTATTATAAAGGGGAAGTTGTATGTTTCCCTGAACAGGTTTTTATTAGCGACAGCAAAGCAAGGGCTGCAGTTGAATGGCCTAACTGTAGAACAGTACATATAATATTATAGTAAATATAAAGATATAATTGTATTATACAAACCCCAGAAAATCAGAATTCCTCTGTGTAAGAAGCACATAAAGATTACTTCTGCAAGGCATACAAAAACTGTGTCTATGTTGATAATAAACACTCTGCATCATTAGTGATATAATGTCTTTATAAGATCAGTGTTGATTAGGTTGCTGATATTTGTTCATGATTTCCTAAATGATCTGCAAAATGATAATGTCAAGAATCACAGCTTTGATGCTAGTCATTACATTAATTCAAAAGATAATTATTTAATCAGAAATGGTTTCTCATTTGATTTGGTATAATGTTAAAAAAATAAAAGCTGGCAACAGAATTTAAACAAGTTCAATTCTAAAGTAGTGAACAACGTGATTTTTTTTTAAACATTGCAGCTCGTCAACAACAAACTCATTAAAATTCACCAAAATAATCCCTAAACACTTTGACAATAGCTTGCTGCATGACCTATTTAACACAGAATTCAGTGGAACCACAGTGGTAGGGTTTATAGAACTCATTTAAAAATTGCTGTGCAGTTTCATTGTCGTTAGCTCTTGGCTCAAAAAAGGGGCTAAGTTCCCAGTGTTTTCCTTGTCAAGATGTCTATTGAGCTGCTTCTCATGAGTAATAAATATGAATCTGCAAGTCAGTCTCCTGAAGAGAATTGGAATCTTCTGTTGCCAGAGTGACAATTTGACATGTCCCATACTGAGTGATATATAGGAATAGTTGTCAAAGTGTGATTGTTCTGGAACAGAGTAAATAACAGCACATTTTTTTACTTAGCTAAACAGGCAGTGTCTCACCATATTACCATGAGAACCGATATGAAAGCTCTTCTGTTTTGTAAAGGTATATTGATTTAAAATACCAGTTTGTTGCTTGTACTTTGCAGAACCATCAAGAAGAGCAGGGTATCCAGAGAACAAAGTGATTAGAGGTACCTGTGTTTCTATATTTAATTCTTGACAGATTCAGTAAGGATCATTTATTTCTGTGACAAAGTGACGCTAGCTGAGAGGGGAACTGTGAAGGAGTGTTGTGGAGAGGAAAATGGTATAGAAAAGATTTTTAGTAGCACAGAAGGGTTTGTTCATCTTCCCATCAAAGCAACAGAAGCTTGACAGAAGGTTGTAGTTAATGGTGCATAACTAAAGGAAAGTTGCTAATGGGGTACCTCAAGGATCTGTACTGGGACACACAAAAGGCCTTAATGATAAGGTGTGCCTTTTTGTAGACGATACAAAGCTCTGCAACAAAGTAGACATTCCTGGTAACACTAGCCAAATGGCGAGTGGAGCAGCAGTTTAATGTTGATAAATGTAAAGTAATGCACTTGGGATGTCAGTGATAACAGAAGAGAAGGACTTAGGAGTAATTATTTCTGAGGACTTAAAATTAAGCAGGCAATGTAATAAAGCATTAGAAAATCCAAACAGGGTACTGGGTTGTATAGCTGGAGACATTAGTAGCAGGAAGAGGGGGATAGATCTTCTGGTCCCTGCCCAGGTCTTCCTAACTCAGATTTAGTAAATATTACTTAAGGGTATTCTGCTTAAAAGGGTGTACTTTCCATCAACATTCCTTTGGATTTCAATGGGTCAATTTAAATATTTAGATTTATGATGGTATGAAGGAAAAAATGGTCATAATGTTTGAGAATTAAAACTCTATATAAAAATATAATTTACAGAGTGTCACAATATATCTTTAGAGTACTAAGAACTAAATGCCCATTGTATTGTACCATGATTAAGAAGAAACAAGCAACGTAGTATTATATTCCTATTAAAATCCTTGTGAGTAATATGTGTTGAAAACTGTAATTTATTTAATATACAAGGATCTGAAAAGTTTTCAAGTTTTTCGAAAAACAGATTGATTTAAGTGTTTCAAGTGCTGGTCACTTAGACACATAAGTGTTAAGAGAGTGGCATTCACATAGGTTTTTAAGTCTAGCTGGTACTGAAAAGAGAAATAGATTCAAAATAATGCTTTCCAGGTGTGCAGAACACCTAGCACAAGAAACTTATAATAAAAAAAATAATGATATACATGGAGCAAAGCCTATCAACACTCCCTAGCACCACCAGGTACCATTTATTATTGCGAATGAAAAGAGTAACGGTACATCTTGCTAACTCCATCAGAAGAGGCAAAGTTTATTGCAGAGAAGGAAATTAGGCATGTGTGAGATAAGCATAATGAGAAGCAGAAGAAGAAATAAGGTTTGATGTCTTATATTAGCTAGTAGAGAATGGCAGATGGCAAAATGATTGTCACCAGGCTGTTAATAATAGATAATAATAATAGATAGTGAGAAAAGCCAAACCTGTTAGAGTTTCTATAAATATGTCTTTATGTATGACATGTAATATCTGTAACATGTAATATGGTAGATATACCACAAACATTATAACCAGCATTATATGTAATATTAATATGACAAGAGAACAACCTAAGAACAGAAGTTGTACATTACGGTGTACAGGGCTAATGTTATAGCTACCTTTGTCTAAGGAACTACACGTATATTTACAGCTGATATATGTTTCTGTTATTGAATATAGTTTATTGCAGAATTTTCATACATGTTCTTCGTTAAATTAAGCCTACTCCGTGTATATTACTATTCCATATAGTAACCATGACAAGTGTAGGAAGTATCAGTTTTTTCAGGCTCATTAAATATAGAATTATTATACATTTACATAGAACAATAATACATATCACTCCATCTGCATTTATATACTGACATTTTAAAATAAAAATTGCAACATGGAAAAAGCAATACTGAACAAAGGTATTTTAAATGTGAACATTGTTGTCTAACATATATGATTAATAAATAATAATATTAATTATAAAAACAGACTGTAATTTTTCTTTGACCCCTTAATGTTTCTACTAATATATCTGAATATATCTAAAACCCAATACTGTTAAAGGAAATTGAATGTGAGAGCACTCGGGTCCTGGAAGCAGTAGGGCACTCTATGGCATGTGGACACTGGGGGAAGAAGGGTGTTTATTTTATACATGAGCGGGGGCATGAGGAAAGCTGGATTTTCTTTATTCATGAAGAAGGGGAAAAGTGGGTGGGCATTTTTTTCAGGGTGGGGACTATCGGGAAATAACATTATAATGATAGGAGTGCTAAAACAAATACAGTAATGTGAACATGTCTTAAGGAGCATACCACAAAGAAGTGAAATGAATAAATCATATTATTAACTACATTATCAGTAATGTTCCCAAAAAATAAACCGCAACTGCTTTTCTGGTAAACATTAATTTCATTTCACAACTGGAAAGCAGACTTGGCAAGTTATTTAAATACCTTTGAAGCTAAATGGCATTTTCCATACTAAATGTATTTTAGCCAAGCTAGTTATTGCTACCCCACCCCAACACGATCCCTTTGAGTCCTTGCAACTATAAGAACAGGGAGTAGGAAGACACAAAACCTTTTATCCACTAATGCTTCCATGTACGCTCCCATTAATTTGTAATGTGATCACAAATAATATATTTTGAAAAGTAATATACAAATAGTGTTAATATAAGTGAAATAAATTACACAGCCTATTCGTGTCACTCACTTTAAGGCAGTTCAAGACATTTAACTGTTGCTTTATTAATTATGTATTTAATATATTTATTATTAAGATTATGCTTCAAAATAGAAGACTTTGTAAATAGGTGAATACTAAACATTTGTTGGCAGTATATACATAAGTGATGGCATAGTAGTACATAAAATAATTATGCGGTTTATCTCCTAGTACATTATTTTCTATAGAAAACATTTAGGTGAGGAAAAACTCGTAAGGACATTTTTTTACAGGCTGTCCTTATCAATAGGAATTCTTTGTGCTATGAAAAGCACTATGTTTCCAGCACAAAGAAACTTATAAAATTTACACGGTTGACGAGAAGTTTCCCCAAAGGCTGCAAGAACACCAAGCAGATTGGAACAGACAGTTAATTTGTATCCTCACAAAAAAAATAATGATGCTATAAAGCTGCTTCAGGATTTCATTCTGTGTTAACATCTAGCTTTATTCTGATACTGTACACATCTACAATGTGAGCAATGCAAAAATAATTTTCCCATAGTGCATTGGCTCCACCTGCTGAAGGAAAATAAGCTATTAGGCTATGTTCATTACTTTGTGCATCTTAAATTTGAATTTGTAATGAACGTGTTTGTATATATATGTATGTATCCAAGCTTGGATGTGTAATTGTGTGTGTGTAAGCATAGATGTGTAATTGTGTGTGTGTGAGAGCATATATGTGTGCCTCTAGGGGGCCTGGTGCGACCCCCTTGTTCCTGTCTCCTCGTATCGGACCACACATTATGTACTTGTGTGTGGTTGCATGGATGTGTAATTGTGTATGTGTAAGAGTATGGATGTGTAATTGTGTGTGTGAGTGTGGATGTGTAATTGCCTGTGAGCATGGATGTGTAAGTGGGGTAAAATGGAGTGTGTGTTAGAACGAATGTGTACATGTGTGTTAGTGCAAGGCAACCTCCTCTTCTCTCCAAAAGAGACGACGAAACAGCACACTCTAATCTCTGATATCCTGACCCTGGCTTATTATACGACCACCCGGGACCTCTATCCTCACCCAGCTTATTGTACGACCACCCGTGACCTCTGGTATCCTGACCCTGGCTTATTGTGTGACCACCTGTGACCTCCAGTATCCTGACCCTGGCTATGTTAGACGTCATTATGTTCTCCTGTATTCTAAACCTGACCTTCAGCCACTTCCCTATTCCGCTTCCTGTTCACCCATGCTTTCTAATGGGCTCTCGAATATGGTTAAAGATGAGATTACAGCACCGGACCTCCCCAGAGCTTTGGAGTAGCTTGTCTTACCATCATTAAAGAGGCACTCATTGACTCGTTGCAGCTTTGTACTGCTCCATTTGCCATTGAGACGATTAATGGCAAACCCCTACAGCCTCTGCAGGTCACCCACGAAACCGCTCCTTTGTCTATGGCTGTAAAAATTATACAGCTCCAGGTGGTCCCCTCTCCTCATTATCCTGTGGCCCTAGGATATCTGTGGTTGCACAAACACAATCCCACATTTGATTGGGTAAGGGCTGAGGTCATGGCATGGTCGTCCAACAGTTCCAGGGCATGCCTAATGAAAGTCCTGAAGGTGCTAGCCATTTCTCCAGTATGTTCACTGCCCAAGTGTACCAAGAGTTCCCGCCTCACCTCCTCAAGGGCGAATCTACCCTCTATCTGTTGCAGAGAATAAGGCCATAGAGGAGTATGTTGCTGATGCGTTGTCCCAGGGGTTCATCCGTATGTCCTCCTCTCCTGCCAGGACCAGGAGACCCTAAGACCCTGTATTGATTACAGGGAGCTCAACCGTATCACGGTTAAAAACATCTACCTGATTCGACTTATTACTGAGCTATGCCATTGTTTGCAGAGGTCCAAGTTGTTTACTAACCTCGACCTGTGAAGGTCAGGATTAAGAATGAAAACTGTGTTTAACACCGGGGGCGGGCATTATGAATACCTTGTCATGCCCTTCAGTTTCTGCAATTCTCCTGTGGTTTTCCCAGAATTCATAAATTATGTCCTCTGGGACATGCTCCAACAATGCGTGGTGATATACCCAGATAACATTCTGATCCATTCAGCCTCCATAGAAAGCCATCACGCAGATATAGCCCGAGTCCTGCAAGATTTACGACAGTATAATCTATTTAGCAAATCGGAGAAGTGTGAGTTCCACAGCAAACAGGTCACCTTCCACAGTCCAATGGTAACACAGTTGTCCTCATCGTTGTTGACCAGTTTTCTAAGTTGATCAACTGCATATCATTTGAAAAGCTACGATAAGTGTTGGCTACGATCTTTATGAAAGAAGTTTATCGGCTACACTGGTTCACAAAGTCATAATTTCTGACCGGAGTAGCCAGTTTGTCTCGAGATTCTAGAAGGCCTTCTGTGCACAACTAGTATCCAACTCTCCTCAGCCTACCACCCACAATCGAATGGGGCTGGGAAAAAGGCCAATCAGGCTTTTGAGCAATTGCTTTAACTTGCTGAGCATTGTGTCTCTCCGTAGGGATCATACCACTTCATGGAGGACTCATCTTCCACTATGGTTCACTCCTCCACCATGCTTTAATTTTGCCTGCAAACACTTTTTTCTACCGCTCTTCAGCCCTTTGGCGAACAAACTGCCTTCTGCTATAGCTAAATATATACATTTTTTTGTCCAGAGCACCTGCTGACATTTATCTGAACCCCAGTTCCTGTGTTTTTATGAGTAGTTGAGTTGCTTGGCCTTGTTTCCACTTCGAAAGCATTGATTTTTCATGAGAAGTCTTCCATGACCAGACAATAGATAGGTGTACCAGGGTCCCATTGGTTTTCTGCCAATGTTGAGCTGATGGTAGGGAAGTAAGCATGATGTGTCTTTCATCTGCAGCGCTAACCACTGAGTCTATGGTCCTTCTTTGTGCTTCTTCAAAAGAACTTGGACAGAACATCTGGAAAACCCTGTCTGCCTTGAAATTTCTTCATATCTTGTTACACAGTATAACTACCTTGTTCCCTGTGGCTGAGCTCAGTCTTGCCATGGTGTATGACTTTTGACATTAAACTGTCCTTGGTAACCTCACCTTGTTAGTGAGCTTGGCTGTTCCTAACCCAGTTTGTTCCTAACCCAGCAAATGGTGGTCAGACCAAATACTGATTTGATTTAGATTTTGCTTCTGTTCACTCACCCTACATTTTGTTAAATTATAGAAATAAACTATAAACATGTCTATTGTTGAAATCATTGTTGCATTACAGCATTTTCATAAGTATAGGTTTTAAAAGTATGCATGTTATGTGGAATAAATTATTGTTATAATAAAGTGACTCTCTAAAATAGTCTTTAAAACCCGCAGAAACATAATTTTGTACCAGAGAGAAAGAGTAATGTAGTTAAGAATATTCTTATTGACACCCTTGTCAGTAATATATGTTGTGAGGTGTCATTTATATAATTTGCAAGTGTATGGAAAGCTGCCTCTATTTTGGAACATTTTTGGAAATCAATTTTTGGAAATTGATTTACATTTTTCTTAGAGACAAAAAAGTGATTAGAGAGGTGGTATTCATATATGTTTTCTATGTTTAACCATCAGGTGTACTGCAATACATCAGAGGGTTTCTATCATATCATTTTAATATGCATTATAACATTCAGAAACAAAAAAAAACACGGGACAAAATTACTCCTGTCTGTCTCTGAATTGAAGAAATTAGAAATTACTGCACAAATATGTTCCCTGAATTTATGTTTCTAAAATTCTAACGGCAATGCTGTTAACAAGGTCACCTTAGCTTTGTTGTTATCCTGTCTGTTTCTCAGATAAGCACAGAATTAACTATGCTAAAAATTAAGAACAAAATCTTATTGATTTCATTGTGACATTTTATTTAGGTGGTATAATACAATGGAATCAGTAACGTTGGAAATTGGTATATATATATATATATATATATATATATATCTTGAAATTCTAATATTGGATGTATACATAAGCAATATGTTTAATTATTTCTCACTGATAATATTTAAAGGGTATCCAAAAGACAGAGCAATGGCAGAACCATGGAAAGGTTCGTGGAATGATTGAGGCCCACAATTTGTAGATAAAAATGCCTTAAACAACTTCTTTGTAACTTAAGTTATTTTGGGCTAATTTAATACATTATTATAAAATAGAAAAGGACCAGATCTCTCAATTTCCAGGGAATAGTCTACTACTTTATACAAATGTCCCCATAAATGCAAAGTATATTTTTGTTCACCAAACCTCAACACAAAAAAATCCGTCATTAACCAAAACAGTTAAACTTCCACTGAACCAATCTTCTGTAGAATGTTACCATTACTACCATTCCAAACTAAGAACTTATACTTTGTGCATTCATTGTGGTGATTATTTGAAATTACTACTGATAAAAGTAGATATTCTTCCTTGTCCTAATAACCTTCTCATTTTTGATCTTGTTCATACATCTTCGATTTAACGTATTACACACAGAACAGTGATGCAGTCTTCTTTGTGTTAGTAGACTGTAATAGAATAAGAATTTTCCGCATCACGGTCTTTCTCTGTAGGTCATTTACTTAGATGAGTGGTTTCACAGAACAGGTGTTGGTTCACGTGGGTTGTCAAAGCTGTTTGCTTAATGACTGCCTACATCTCTGGAAGACAGCCAGTCAGGTATATTTTTACATTCCTTGCATTCCTTACACTTATTCCCTCTGGTCTACTTCCCCACCTCAGCTGCCACCGACACACTATTACTTTACATTAAAGTGACAGGCAGGAGGCATTTGGGTGCAGAATCTGTGTGGGGAATCTGCTGGGCTAGAACTAACGAAGAAACTTCATAGATGAGTTGTGTTTCTCTAAGGGCATCCTGCATCGTCGTATCATTGCATTACTCAAGCTGTCATCACTATACAAGAGATACGCTATTCCTCTTTTTGTTTTAAAATATATATATGTAGTCTTGTTCTTTAGAAATAGATTTTTGGAGCTATTGTTACAGTTTGGAAATGTGGCATGTTGACAATGGTTTTTTTTTTAAGCATAACTCCCCTAAATATATTTTATCATATGGATAGCATTGTTTCTTCACAAGTCCACTGTTTCTATTGCCAACACATATTAAGGAGACATAATAATGAAAAAAAATAATAAATTGAACAAAGCAGTTTTAAGCATTACATGAAATGTAGTTGTGGAATGCAAAAAAACAATGAATAAGTCATGAATTTCAAGACTATGTATATTTATATTAACATGATCACAATTAACAGATGGTTAAAGCAAATCATTATTTGGACAGAGAGAATGTACCCGGCAAGTTGAAGTCATTTCTGCTGCAGAATATATTGAATTGTATATATTGGCATTCTTTCATTGGTGTAATTTTCATCTTTGGTATATTTGATAAGATCGAATTTAGTGATTTTATCATCCAAGTGCTTTTCTTTTGTGTGTCTCTATTGGAGAACCTAAATTTACTGTGAAGCATAGTTTTCCTTCTCACGTCAATCTGTTCTATGTTCAGGTCCACGTAATACTGCCAGTATAGACATGCCATCTGGGACTTTTGGTATCTCTCTCTCTCATCAGCAGGAACCAACATACAACATTGTTCCCTGCAGTTCTTCAATAGTGATGAGGACCTTAGATAAACCTTTCCCCCCTTATAATCAGGAGAGGGAAGGCATGATGCACATTTCTTTCTGAAAGGTAGAAATTACACCCTGTATCATCCCTACTAAATAATAATATATTATAATATTATGTGAGTATTATGCATTTTAAAAAAAAGCACTTAACTGAAATCACTACCATTGAAATCAGTGAAAGAAATTTCTGTGCATAACCCGCTCTGCAGTGTTTGCAGACTAGAGCTTACTAGCAGTAAGTATATAATGTGCCAGCAAATGTGTTTACCAGAACACATTCTTGCACAAAAAAATTGAGGGGGAGCAAGTGCATATGGGGTTATAAAGTGTCCCTTTAAGGTAAGGGTTTATATCCTTGTCACGGAGCTGGCTAGTCCACCCGACTACCTCCGCTGTCTTGTGCTCCCTTAGCCTGAGACAACACACTTTCCCCGGTTCCCCAGTCACTAGCCGAGACTCAGTGTAGGGTAAAACCGAACGAAGACTGATTTATTTCTTACACACAGCGCAAAACACACACATATCCAGCAAAACACACATTAACATAAAACAAGATATTGGGACACAAACCGCCCCTTAATCTGTGTCCCAGAGACAACAGGGGCAGTAACGGGATTAACAATACAATAGGTGGGGGAGAGACTGATTTATACGTTAAACTAAAACAATGGCAGTCACTCCCTGGTGGCAGATCCTGGCTGTCTGCTGGAGATAATCCCCTCAGCTAGTGATGAGAAGATACTGCTGGGGGTAGCCACAGAAGTCAATAAAGGGCCCATAGTCAATAGAAAGGAGGCTGGCAGTCAGGCCTCTCCAGTGGTCACAGTGATGGAGGCTTCCGTCACAATTCTCCCCCCTTCGAATTGGACTGACATAGGATGAGACCCCAAACGGGTAGTAGTCAGTCAGTTTATTTGGCCCATTAATGCCCTCCCAAAATTGGTGCTCCTGCTGCTGGGAAGATGGGCCGGCTGTGCCATCTCCCGGGTACCGCTGGGGAGGGATGCCGCCTGCATCCCCTCCCTGGTGCTCCTGCTGCCGTTGAGGAGGGAGTTCAGGTTCCTCCGGTCCCTGAATTAGGTTCTGCCGCTGGGGAGATGGACCGGCTGTTCCACCTCCCTGCTTCTGCTGGGGAGGTAGGTTGGCTGCTGGATCTCCCTGAATTCCTGCAGCTTTGGCAGGTGCTGGGCAGAGGCCAGCGATGCTCTGCCCGGTTGCCAGCACTTCAGCTAGGGTTAGGGAATCTTGTTGGTCGGCCTGCCGCTGGGGAGGGAGGACCGGTTCCTCCGCTCCCAGACTGGTGAGCTGCCGCTGGGGAGAAGGGCCGGCTGCCGCATCTCCCTGGATCCCTGTAGTCATTGCAGGTGTGGGGCAGAAGCCAGCAGCGCTCTGCCCTGTTGCCAGCTCTTCAGCTGGGACTAAGAGATCTGGGCAGACTGCCCAGCATTCTGAGGACCCAGGTGTGGAGACCGCAGTGTTATCCACCCCTCTTGGGTTAACATCCTCAGACAAAAATCAAATAAATCCCCAGTCTCTGGATCCGGTTGTGGAGCACAGTCGCACAGCTCCAGTATCGGATCTGGATTAGCTGCCCAGTATCCCTGTGACTCAGGGGTGGAGACCGCAGTCCCATCCACCCCGCCTGGGTCAACATCCTCAGCTGACCACTCAATCACATCCACAAAATCCACACAATCCCTGGACACTGGGGCATTCTGTTGAACGCGTTCGAACAGTTTTTTATATGCCTTCTCCAGTTCCCACTCCTGTGTAATTAAAAAGTCTAAATCACCTTAAGTCCTAGTGCATCTGGGAGGTCCCACTCCCTGAAATCCCGGATGTCCTCGATCCGCCACTCCGCTGTACTGCCGAAGTCCGGATCCTCCTGCAGACTATCCCATAATAATCCAGGGCCACCAAAGTCATAGTCCTCTGGAGAACATTCTTTCGCAGTTCCCCAATATGCTTGTTCTGAATACCACTGCAGATCCCTATAGTGATCTTCCAGCTCTACCTCCTGCTGGACCAGCTTGTCCAATTCGGATACCCATTGCTCCTGGGGTTGCTGTCCCAGGAATGGCATCCGTAGTTCCCGCTGGTCTCTAATCTTTTGTTCGGAGCTTGGAAGACACTGACCCCGGCGTATAACAGCCCTCTGCCATACTGACCGTCGAACCACTTGCCTCAGGTTCTGGTATTGTTCTGTAGGCAGGGCAGTGGTGTAGCAGGAGAGGATGACCCGCAGCAGCCCCTGGAATTCTGATACCACATCCATGTCCTCGTCAAGGCGACCGAAGTCTGCCGTCCTGTCGGTCAATCCCGGTAGAAAGTAAGTGTCCCTCAGACTAAGACGAAATCCCACCGCTTGCCACCAATGTAACAGAGTTGGCTAGTCCAACCGACTACCTGTCTTGTGCTCCCTTAGCCTGGGACAACACACTTTCCCCGGTTCCCCAGTCACTAGCCGAGACTCAGTGTAGGGTAAAACCAAACGAAGACTGATTTATTTCTTACACACAGCGCTGGATATATCCAGCAAAACACACATTAACATAAAACAAGATATTGGGACACAAACCGCCCCTTAATCTGTGTCCCAGAGACAACAGGGGCAGTAACGGGATTAACAATACAATAGGTGGGGGAGAGACTGATTTATACATTAAACTAAAACAATTGCAGTCACTCCCTGGTGGCAGATCCTGGCTGTCTGCTGGAGATAATCCCCTCAGCCAGTGATGAGAAGATACTGCTGGGGGTAGCCACAGAAGTCTTTACCGAGGCGGAGGTTCTGCTTCAGTTTATCGAGGCGGAGGTTCTGCTTCAGTTGTCTAAGGTAAAGACAAATAAGTCGATGGGGCCTGATGGGATACACCCCAAGTTATTAAAAGAGCTTGGGGTGTACTAGCAAAACCGTTAACTGATATATTTAACGAATCATTGGTAACGGGAGTTGTCCCTGGGGATTGGAAAGTAGCGAATGTTGTGCCTATACACAAAAAAGGCAGTAGGGAGGAGTCGGGCAACTACAGGCCAGTTAGTCTTACATCTGTAGTGGGAAAATTAATGGAAACAATGTTAAAGGAAAGGATTGTTGAACATCTGAAGTCACATGGCTTTCAAGATCAAAAACAACATGGGTTTTCCTCAGGAAGATCTTGCCAAACAAATCTTATTGATTTTTTTGATTGGGTGACTAAAGTAATTGATCAAGGTGGTGCAGTAGACATTGCGTATCTGGATTTCAGTAAGGCCTTTGACACTGTCCCACATAGAAGACTTATAAATAAACTGCAATCTCTCTGGTTTAGATCCCAATGTTGTTGAATGGATTAAGGAGTGGCTGAGTGACAGACAACAGAGGGTTGTAGTCAATGGCGTATATTCAGAACAAGGTCTTGTTACCAGTGGGATACCTCAGGGATCTGTACTTGGACCCATTCTCTTTAATATTTTCATTAGTGATATTGCAGATGGTGTTGATGGAAAGGTATGTTTATTTGCTGACGACACAAAAATTTGCAACAGGGTTGATGTTCCTGGAAGAAGAAGCCAAATGGCAAACGATCTAGGTAAGCTGGAAAAATGGCTGTGGCAATTGGCATTTAACGTGGATAAATGCAAAGTAATGCACCTGGGGCATAAAAATCCAAGGGCAGAGTATAGAATATTTGGTACTGTCCTAACCTCAACGTGTGAGGAAAGGGATTTAGGGGTAATTATTTCTGAGGATTTAAAGGTAGGTAGACAACGCAGTAGAGCAGCAGGTAATGCAAGCAGAATGCTTGGTTGTATAGGGAGAGGTATTAGCAGTAGATAGAGGGAAGTGCTCATGCCGCTGTACAGATCACTGGTGAGACCTCACTTGGAGTATTGTGGACAGCACTGGAGACCGTATCTCCAGAAGGATATAGAAATGTTGGAGAAAGTTCAGAGAAGGGCTACTAAAATGGTTTATGGATTACAAAATAAACCTTACCAGGACAGGTTAAAGGATCTTAACCTATATAGCCTGGAAAAAAGACGGGACAGGGGGGATATGATAGAAACATTTAAATACTTAAAGGGAATCAACAAAGTAAAGGAAGAAAGTTTATTTAAAAGGAGAAATAAAACCGCAACAAGAGGACACAAGCATAAACTAGAGGGGCAAAGGTTTAATGGTAACATCAGAAAATATTACTTTACGGAAAGGGTAGTTGATGCATGGAATAGCCTCCAAGTGGAAGTGGTAGATGTTAATACAGTAAAGTCATTTAAGCAAGCATGGGATAGGCATAATGCCAAGCTAGATATAGGATAAGGGCAAGTACTAAAGGAGAGTACTCAGAGGTTGGGCAGACTGGATGGGCCTTCTGGCTCTTATCTGCCGTCACTTTCTATGTTTCTATGTTTCTATGTTTCTATGTTTACAAACCCAGGGCCCATAGTCAATAGGGAGGAGGCTGGCAGTCAGGCCTCTCCAGTGGTCACAGTGATGGAGGCTTCCATCACAATCCTTAATCTCCAATATTTATGGATAGGTGTTTTTTAATTTAATTTTTTGCTGGGTATGCATTGAATTCTTGCTCTGTTTTGTGTACTTTGTATTGGTCGTTATTATTTCAGCAGCAATCCAGCAATCTGAATGTGTGCCTTTTATGCCCTTTAGGCTGTGCTCCCCTTTATATATATTTTTATGGGCCAAAAATTGTCAATTTCCTGGAAAACAGAGAGTTGTGTCCTCTTTATTACAGGACTGCCCTGCTTATGTCAGGACCTGTGGCAATTCTCAGCCCGGGTTCCCCCCCTCATTCAGGCATAACACCAGCCCTGGTTTTGTTCCTGAAAGAGGAATCTAGAAGTAATGGGAGAGGTACTTTTTTTACTGTTAAAATTAAATGTATTCTGGGGCATATTATTTTATATCAAGAGAGCATCTGATACATTAGACATTAAAATGTGATGTGTTTTATTTATTTTTTCATCACTAATTGAACTAATTTGTGTAAATCTGAAAAACTGAGATATAATTATTGAAAACATTAACACATGTGAAAATGATAATTGCATCTGTCTTATTCCAGTCTTCTACTTTTCCCCATAACTCAGATTCCTTTCTCGTTACATTCCTTTATTTCCTTGCACTTCTAGGAGAAGATATCACATTAGTTACGCCAGAAAACTTCTCTCTTCACCCTTAAGTCATGTGTAAAACACCTTCAAATAAACATTACAGAAGCCAAGTCTTGTCATGTCCATTGCATCACACCATGAGTTCACTTGAAATCACAGTGATCAATCACTGCCACCTAGTGTATATAGTGCTTGTCTGCAGTTCAGAATATAGTTGATATCTGCACCGAAACTATAGAAAAAAATACCAGGTAATAATATCATATAGTTATGATAGCACTGTATAAAATGTTTAAGCTTAAAGTGCAGCTGTTTAGGAAATATGCTATATCTGCATTTAATTGAACTCAATTCTATTCTGTCACCATAATACTTGCAAAAGCATAGTTATGATATATGTTGCTGTTTGCCAATAAACAAGGATCACAACATAATTTTTTTAGATAATAAACAAGTAGCAGACAGGCGCAGGCAGTCTCTGGGAACTGTTCTGATTTCACCCAAAGAAATTAGAGCTAACTGCTCTAGGTCTTTGCTGCCCTCACACCCATTTAGCCTTGGCTCCTTATAATGGCCACACACCCCTCCTGGCACCTGTATGAAGCATAAGAGGAAGAGCCTTCCCTTGTGGGACGTGGCCAGGACTGCACACTGACGTCAGCGGGCGGTCCCGCTGACGTCAGAGGAGTTCCCGCTGCTGTCAGCGGGCACTCCCCCATTTAAAGGGGAAATGGCCGGGATTCGGGTCTTGACCCGGAGAACCGGAGCAGCAGCTCTCACCCGGCAATATCCCAGGTATGATGCTAAAATAGCATGCGACCAGGCTTATCCAGCTGGTGGCTGCACACTACAGCACTCAATCTACCACCGGAGCAGTATATCTGATGAGCATGGAGCAATGTTGGCCAGTGGCCCACTGGGCAAATGCTAGATGGCCAGTCCAGGCACATCTGTGCTCACACTGATGCATGCATCCATTTTTCTCTACAAGCCTGCCCCCAACATTTGGAAGTGACAGATTTATAATTCAACTTTTTCTTGAAACAGCTTTCAACATAAAATAGTCATTCTAAATGTAAAAAAAAATGAGCAGCACTTTCATTAATAGCCAATTACCTACCATCTTTCAGTTTTAATTTGCATCTTTCATCAGTGTAAAAATGACCCAGTTACTATATGTGGGTAATTCCTTTTTTACCAGCGTAGATCTCAGCGTGATTCTCCTGGCTAAACTCTTCTGCTCATTAATCAATGAACCTTCAGGAAGCCTTGTTCGGTTTCCATATATAGAAAAAAGAAACTACGCTCCCAGCTACGGATCAGAGGATAATGAAGTTGAAAACAACACAGGTTGAGATATAAATGAACTATTTAAATCAATGGAGCAATAGAAGGCTTAGTTACAGAATCCAAGAGGCCTCTACTACAGTACTTTCCTGTTGCATCAAGGGACAAAGTACAATAATAAACTGAGAGATAAATCTTCCGCAAAATACCCACTTCGATTTGTTAGAACATGAAGTATAAACTATATAAGCTAATAAACACAGATGAAGCAGTGGATTTGTAAAAAATTGAAAAAATGGATAGTTAAATGGCAAGGCAAGTCAAATCAGGACGCGAATGCTGGCCTTCTTGCTAATAGATGTGTGTAACTCATATTTTTACAACATATTTTTTATTTATTTATTTAACACCATCAACTTTAGTATATTCCATTTGGACTTCCAGAAGCTAGACGTGTATATGTAACAGAAAGTTAAAGTCAGCAACTAGGCCTCAGCCAAGGATGACAGAGACCGCCCTATTAGATGATCAACTCCGACAGTGTGCCACTGCTTAAAAGAAAAGTTACAAAGACGATCGCTGATCTCTCCAAATGGTCCATTTACACAATGAAGACACCACATCCTCCATAGAATGCAGTGGGCATGGAAATGTAACGATTAGGGGCAGAGCACAGGTTAAAACCTTCAGATGGGCAGAGGGACTAAGTAGTTGTGTAGTTAGACATAAGTTAGGAGATATAGGTAGGGCAGAAGTGTTTTGAGTGATGATGTGCAATTTTGCTTTTTTAATGTAAAATTTATATTCTTTCTATTCTTCGTTAACAAGCTGTTCTTTAATATTTTTGCAAGAGAGAATGGTACACATTTTATAAGATAAAAGATGGTCACTCTTTCAAAAAAAGTACATTTTATGTTTTTGCTATGTCTGTACCTTTTAATACTCCTCTTTTGACACCTACAACAATATAGCTTCAAGATACACTTGAAGTGAGTATAGAAGAGATTTCACTTTTCATTTACAATTGTATAGCTCTGAAGAGAAAAACACCAGATTGAATAGAAAGCCCTTGGGTTATCTGTATAATGGGAAAGTAAAGTGTAACAAGAAGCCCCAGACAAAGCTTAAAACACATCAGTGTGACTGATTGCATCAGGGAATGCATTGTAATTCCCCTTATATCATCACATTTTCTACCCATTTCTCTGAAAGGTCATTGCTAGCTGGATTTATTTATTTCAATTGTTGTTTTATTTTATTAACTACAAAGATGGCACAATATACAGTACAGACAAGCATTTTATTTTTCAAAATATAAAACAATATTTTGGTATAGTTAATACTAGGTCATTTCAGTGTTCTTTATTGTTTTAATAATTGAAGTCCTACCTAGCCTCCCTGAGTCCCGCACTGTCCTAATTAAAACACTATTCACAGAACCAGACTGGTGATGACGAGGAGGCCCTGACACTTTAAGGCCAGCAGCCACCTGATGACAAGTATAGCCGATATGCGCGGCTACATGCTAAATTTGGTAACGTAGCACGTGGCTGTGGACATTCAGCCACTGGTCGCACAATGCAGCACCCGATTTGGAGTGGCAGATCGGGTGACGGTGTGGAGTTGTCGGCCAGCGGCCCACTGAGCATTATATATATATATATATATATATATATTAATATATATATATTATCCACTCTTTTATTGGCTGGTTTTGATATCTTCCTTGTCTGATAGGGTTCCAAGCTGATGGCACAGTTAGGGTGTAGATACTGTAGGTTCAGTCCTGAATGGTTAACCTTCAGGATACCAAAAAACATTTAAACCTTCAAACACCCATACAAATATACACATTTCCAAATGCAAAGTTTCCAAAGTCATAATTTTTTTCCCTCCAAGGCATATTGATAGAAATAATACCTGCAAACAATACACCTTGCAAATGCCTGAGAAGAAACAGTGGAAGACATCATAGAAATATCTTTATGCAGGCACAATTCATATTAAATCCGCACAGCGCAACCATTAATGCTTCAGCAAAGATGTCACTGCAGCATTTGCATATGCCCCTGGTATTTTTCGAAATGTCACTACTTTTACATCATGCAAAAAAGATTCATTTCTTAAATATGCCATCCTCGGCTAAAAACAAAAGTCAACATGAATCTGTATTGAGAAGGTGAAAATCTTTCCAGTTGCAGTCTTGTGAAACCTTGCAATAAATAGGCAGTAATGAGACACTTTCTTCCAAATCCAGCCTTGACAAGTGATATTCCAAGTGGTGTGATTAACTGATCTCTGGGGTCTGAAAGAAACGTGACTGAACAGTTAAGGTGATACTGAAATGAACATAACACTTGTCAAGCTGTCTCTGATGTTCACTCAAAGAAAACAGTTTCCATAATGAGCACAAGTAGAAGTGCATCCAGGATTATTACTGTATGTCCTATTGCCGGTCCCAAGTAGGCTAATGGATGGTTTTAGATTCCTGTATGGCTGGTAAAACATTTTAAAAATTATACTAGTATACAGTTTCATATATATATATATATATATATATATAATATATATAATATTATATATATATATATATATATACATATACACACACAAATGAAGACCTGTTTAAATACCAGTTCTAAATAGAAAGATAGAAAAAAAAACATAAGAAATAATTTTTTAGAGAAATTATATTTAGAAGAGGCCTCTTTGGGAATGAAAGAAAAAGTGTAATGTTTTTTTTTCTTGTTTTCCTTTCCTCCCTACACACAAAGTTATTCAGCAGCCTCTCACTTGCCCTCCTCAACGAAGACTATCCAATAGCCCACGAATGGCAGATCACTGTGGCAATAGCCAGTACACATTAGGTAGGGCTTAATGGAAAGGTCCAATCAAACTCCAGGTACCTAAGTGATTTTATATATATATATATATATATATTTATATATATATATATATATAATATATATATATATTATATACACACATACACACATTAGGGCGATAGAGGAGGAGCAAGCCATGTTAGATCCACCTAATCTGATCCACATACAAACAAGTTTATGATGTTCATGGTTAAGGACAGGGATCCCCAAACTCGGCCCTCCAGCTGCTGCAGGACTACATCTCCCATAATGCTCCTTCAGCTAAGGGACTGGCTGAGGAGTATGGGAGATGTAGTCCTGCAGCAGCTGGAGGGCCGAGTTTGGAGATCCCTGGTGTAAGAGATATGTGTATATGACTACTTGAGATCCATAATTTAAAAAAATGACCTTGACAGAGCATATTTATAACAGTGTTAAAGTGCACATTTTCGCTACTGTAATGCCAGGTTCACTCTCTGATAAATGGTTTTACACTCCAGCATTGAAAAGGTTAAATATAGAAATACACACACACAAGTTGCACTTCAACATTGGAGCGATTAACTATATACACATGAACGTTCTTCAGCATATTAAAAGCTACATGCGCAGGCAAATCAAAAAAGAAGTAAATGCTTCACACTCAAAGGTAAGAAAGTATTTGGTTTTTAATTTGAATAAAGTGCCAATGCATATTCTGAATCATTGAGAGGAAACAAATAGCTTAGTGCGTTTCACACTTAAACATTGCTTATTCATAAGCATCACATGTGTGTGGCTGCCGGTGAATTAATGCGGAGCACATTTTGCATCATAGGACAAAAAATCCAAAAAATACTTTTTTCTTATTAAACTACCGCAATACATGAGGTTGTTTAAAATTAATGTTTTTAAAACTACAACACACCTGAACATATTTTTAATAAGTATGTGTAGATTTACGTATATTTTTCATAAACATATACAGAAAATTAATACATGATAAAATTCCATTGTAAAAGTGGTATAAATTGTCAAAACAAAAAGTATAAAGTTACAAACCGCTTTGAAATATGTTCCTGGCAAATGTTTATTTTTTTCCACCAATAAAGCATCTGGATATGTGATTATGTATCTTTCAAATGTGAGTCAAATGAAACTGCAAAGAAACCTGAATAACAGAGTACCGCATGTGTAGTATTCTATGTGATGACAGTACAGCAATGTCACTATATGCCCCCAAATAATGAACAAAGAACCCCAAAACACAAACCTTGAGAATTGGAGAAACCTTATGTACCACTAATCAATGATCATATAGTAAGCACTTACCTTATTTGCTCGATTATAAGACGACCCCCCAAATCTGAATATTAATTTAAGGAAAAAAAAGAAAAAGCCTGAATATAAGATGACCCTATAGGGAAAAAAGTTTTACCAGTAAATGTTAATTTCATGTAAACTATTTTTTTTAATAAAAGCTATGATTGAGAAAAATATTTTGGTTTTAATTCCTGCCCCCCAGTTATGCACATCTGCCCCAGAAATGCCTTATACCCCTTATATGCCACTGTGCCCCATGATATGCCGTTTGACCCCCTATGTGCCACTCTGCCTCCAGAAATGCCTTAAAAGGCATATTATGGGGCAGAGTTGCATATAGGGAGGTATAAGGCATTTCAGGAGGCAGAGTGGCGTATTGACGGTTAAAAGGCATTTCTGGAGGCAGAGTGGCATTAAGGGGGGTTAAAAGGCATATCATAGAGCACTGTGCTTAAGAAATGCCTTATGCCCCCCCCCATTTAACACTCCCCCCCACCCCCGAAAAAAAAATTACCGGTGCTTCTGATTCCCCGGTTTGTGCGCATTCGCGTTAGACAACTTCCACTGCCCAGCCAGAAGGAGGTGCGGTTAGCAGCGGGGGTTGTCTGTGTCCATTGCGCAGACCTTCCCCGGATGTCAGAGATCATGGGGAACTCTAACGGGCTCAAAGCTAACTCGGCCGAGGAGGGCATAAAATGCCACTACGTGCAGCATATATAGTTAGCCGTGAATTCATCAAAGCCAATTACTTGGCCTCTTGATCAGTGTGTTTGGTTTATAATCAACAGAAAGACTTATGGCCATGCCCTATATCATCTCATTCTTGTATCTAAACTCCTTCACATGGTTACACCTACTTCCTACCACCTATAAGGAGCTGGAAAGGGAGAGCTACAGGGTTTCAGTCCCGGTAAGTTCCCATAGAACATATAGCAATTGTACGTACATTGGTATCTGACAATGAAGAGGTTAATGGTAGTTACACATTTACAGGCATCTATTACCAATGACCTTTTAATACTGTGCTTTCTTTATAGTGCACATTCTGCATCTGTATTATAGAACATATTCTAATTATTTCTATCCCTGTTTAAAAGCCTCCCCATGTGTATCAGTGGCATTTTGTTTAAACGGCGGTTTTGCTTTACAGTCTTTCAATATGCCATTTGAAAAACTGCATCTATTCTGGGTCTCACTTCCACATACCAAGGTCAATGCTCGCAGTTATGTTTTGGAAAGTGTAGGCAGAGTTATGTTTCGTGTCAGGGCAGGAATATATTTCTACTATGCCAATAATTAATTGGTCGCTTGAATTTTATGAACAACCTTACTTGTATTCATTCACTAAAAGGACTTGCAAGATATTAAATGTGTCCTTTTCAGCAGGTAAACTATAAAACTGACATTAATCCAATGCACATTCCATTTTCGATATCTCTACTCACAAAGGTCAAATCTTAAAGAGAATGTTTGTATTTTTCACTCACAGGTCATTAAAATTTGTTTCGATTCAGTGGCTCCTGCCATTCGCTATATTCTTCTTAGGTGAATTTAGCGTATTTGGGAATGTAAGCTCAAGAGAGTAAGGCTCTCCTTAAAAAAAAAACTAAAAATTTTAGAGGCATTATGTTAGAGCGTTAGTGAACCTAATCATAGCACGGACTTTATTTTACAGAAAAGTATATATAATTTGCAAGAAAAATGAAGGTTACCGGTAGCACATTGAACAATCATTGGTGTTTTCCACGTTTCCAAAAAACAATACTTGATCTGAGGATCAGAATAATAGAGTACATAATGCCCTAAAATAGAGCTAAATTACATCCGAATTTAGTTCACAAACAGTGGCGGAACTACCGGGGTCGCAGGGGTCGCGACTGCGACCGGGCCCCGGCCGCAGGGGGGCCCAAGCCAAGGGGCCGCCCGAAATCTTTTTTCTGTTTTTTTTTTTTTTTAAATAAGGCAGGGCGAGAGGTGCGGCCTGTGTAAGATCGGCAGCCAGGGCAACCGATCTTACGCGAGCCGCATCTCAAGCCCTGCTACTTACTTGTGGGAGGGTCTTCTGGACTGCACAGAGGAAGCGGAGTTCACGTGACATCCTACTTCCTCTGTGCTTTAGCAGAGAAGGCAGAGGGAGGCCGCGCCCCCTGCTGAAGTCTGTGAGCGGCATCGAGGAGCTGCAGTGCAGGTAAGGGGGTGGGGAGTTTGTTTGAATGAGTGTGTGTGATTGAGGGAATGAATCTGTGAATGAATGATTATATGAATAAATGAGTGTGTGTGATAGCATGGATGTGTAACTGGCTGATTCATATAATCATTCATTCACAGATTACAGTAAATGCTGGAACCTAGGCATGATGGGACTGTGATTGCTGTTAGCAATCACACTCCTATCATGCCAAGTCAGCCAGTACATGCTGAAACCTAGCTAGCTGCCCCCAGCATGTACTGGCTGACTTGGCATGATAGGAGTGTGATTGCTAGCAGCAATCAAACTCCCATCATGCCTAGGTTCCAGCACTTACACATCCAACCAGTAAATGCTGGAACCTAGGCATGATGGGACTGTGATTGCTGTTAGCAATCACACTCCTATCATCCCAAGTCAGCCAGTACATGCTGAAACCTAGCTAGCTGCCCCCCAGCATGTACTGGCTGACTTGGCATGATAGGAGTGTGATTGCTAACAGCAATCAAACTCCCATCATGCCTAGGTTCCAGCACTTACACTCATACAAACTCATTTAAGCACCCTCCCCACCCCCTTACCTGCACTGCAGCTCCTCGATGCCGCTCACAGACCTCAGCAGGGGGCGCGGCCTCCCTCTGCCTTCTCTTCTGCTTCCGCTTCCTCAATGCAGTGCAGAAGACCCTCCCACAGGTAAGTAGCAGGGCTCGAGGTGCGGTCCGCGTAAGATCGGTTGCCTTGGCTGCCGATCTTACGCGGGCTGCACCCTCTCTCTCCTCCAAATTTTAAAAAAAATAATAATTAAAAAAAAAAACGGGATTTAAAGTCGCATTGCGACTTTATTCCAAATTTGGCAGGGGGGCAACAGGGGGGGCAAGGATTAACCTAGGGGGGGCAATTGCCCCCCCTTGCCCCCCTGTAGCGACGCCACTGGCCCCAAGGATTGTCACAAGCCACATGTCACAGTTAGGCTGAGTGTTAGGTTAGCATATTACCTTTTTGTTTTGACAATATCGGGCAGTACACTAGGCTACCTGGGAACCCTTTTTAAGCTAGGCGTGTGGTATATAGGAATTTTTATCACACCTAGTATATTGTTTTTCTCTTGTGATTGCACCACTATTTCCACAGTACACGTGTTTTGATTTTTTGAATCACAAGAAATGCCCAAGGACCAAGGAGGGATGGCCCTCCCGCAGGCTTTTTGGTCGAAGACGGTTTCACGAACGCACCCAACTCCAAGTGTGCGCGTGACTTGGTTCTGGTGGTAAAATGGTTAAAATTCACCCTCTGTCTGCCCTAGACCAGAAATAGTGATAAAAATATCCACCCTTAATACCACCCACAATTAACTATAATGATATAACTAATATCATAACGCTGCCACCACCAAGACAATTTATAA
>VKOC01020015.1:0-56743 GCA_009364415.1 Spea multiplicata | reverse complement strand
AGCAGCCCCGATACGAAAAGAGTGTGTACCAAACTGACGCGGATCCACACCCGCGCGCTCCAAACATACACGAAAGATCCGTAAAAATTGAAACCGAGATAAAGCCGACCCGTTCTCATGTAGGAGAAAAGGTCCCACCACCACAGGGCGATGAGCCAAGTATTCAAAACAACCCCGGACTGGACACATCATGGACCCAGGCCACGGATACAATACGACATCACACCCCTTCCCAAGAACATCCGTCTTGGACCGCCGTAAACGAATAGACACCATGTCCTCGCTGACCAACACGTCAGACCTCTGAAGACCCCCACCTCCAGCCCGACTCCTACTCACCAGCTCCCCAATCCGGAAAGCTCCGAAAAAAGCCAAAATGAATGCCAACCCAAACAACCTGGATTCATAAACTGAAAAACACACCGATGGCAAAACATCCAACACTTTCTGCAACACCTGCACCGACACCGGGCGCCTATTGTCACCAACACCAACCCTCCTCCGAAAACCCTTTAAAGCCTGACGAACCAAAAATTCCTTAGTATGATCCTTCCAACCCTTAAGTTTGAACAAAAACGCCAAGGCTGACATATTCCTCCCCAAGACCGCGGGGGAAGCCCCTTTTGAAACCAAATCAAACAGGAACCACAACAGCACATCCAGCTGTTCCGCCGCCGTACTTACAGACCCCACGCATGAAACCATCCTGTCCCAATCGGCCCAAACCTTACCATAAGCCGACCACGTTACCGGCGCCAACGATGCCCTCACGCCTCCAGCAAGCAACTCGTCCCTAATTGCCACATCTCGTCCGGGCAGACCAGACCCGAATCCTGAGCCCCGGGCGCCACCTCGCGGAACCGATCCCACTGAAAACGAGACAGGGAATCCGCTATAACATTTAAAAGGCCCGGGACATGCTCAGCCCGAAACACCACATTAAGAGACATACAAAGCAGAACAAACCTCCGTAACAACCGAACCACCGCTATAGAAGAAGCCGACAGCCGATTCACCGCATGAACCACCGCCATATTATCCGAGAAAAACACCACCTTCTTATCACGAAACGAATCGCCCCACAAAGACAAGGCGACCACCAAAGGAAAGAACTCCAAAAACGCTAAGTTGCGCATGAGCGGACTATCCCTCCAAGAATCCGGCCAACGTTCCGCACACCAATGACCTCGGAAATACGCCCCAAAACCAACACTCCCCGAAGCGTCAGTATAAAGCTCTAACTCTTCGGCGGACACCGACTCCCTGCGAAAAAACACTGTACCATTAAAATGTTGCAAAAACACCTCCCACACCTCCAAATCAGCTCTCATAGCTGCCGAAACCCGTACAAAATGATGCGCCAACTGGACGCCCGAAGTGGCCCTCGACAAACTCCGAATGAAAATCCTGCCCATGGGTATGGCCCTACATGCAAAATTCAAACGACCAATCAAAGATTGTAACTGCCGCAGAGTTACCTTCCGAACACCCCGAAACTCGTGAACTATATCCCTAAGCGCCCGCAGCTTATCTTGCGGCAGCCTGCATTCACCCGCAACCGAATCAATTTCCAAGCCCAAAAAACTCAAACAGGTAGTGGGACCCTCGGTCTTGTCCGCAGCCAGCGGGACGCCAAACGACCCGGCCACCCACTCCAACATCCGTAACAAGTAACCACACTCCCCAGATCCGCACGGACCCACACAAAGAAAATCATCCAGATAGTGAACCAAAAACCGACTCCCTGCCTCCATCCTGACCACCCATTCAATGAACGAACTGAACTTCTCAAAATAAGAACAAGAGATGGAGCAACCCATAGGGAGACACAAGTCGACAAAATACTGACCCTCAAAATAACAACCCAATAAATGATGACAATCCGGGTGAATCGGTAACAAACGAAATGCCGATTCAATATCTGCCTTAGCCATAAGGGCATTAGGGCCCGCCTTCCTAACCAACTCGACAGCCTGGTCAAATGATGCATAGGAAACGGAACACAGCACCTCATCAATGTCATCGTTCACCGACAAACCCTTCGGGTATGACAGGTGATGGATCAACCTGTACTTCCCAACTTCCTTCTTAGGAACCACCCCCAATGGTGACACACGTAAATTATCCAGAGGGGGAGAAGAAAAAGGACCCGCCATCCTGCCCAAAGAGACTTCCTTCGACAACTTGTCCCTCACCACCTCTGGAAACTCCAAAACCGACTTCAAATTCCGATTACAACTTCGAAATTGCCTAACAGAAAAAGGAATGTAAAACCCATAACGAAAACCGTCAAACAACAACTGCGCCGCTTCACGATTACCGTAGCGGCTTAGCCAGGGTAGCATCGCGTTTAACCTCACCGGGGTTAGCCCCAGAGGAAGCGGCCCCGGACCCGGAAGACGTAGTTCCCGAGACTCCCCCAGATTTTCCCTTCTTGAAACACTTCGTGAAACTATGGGCCCCCCCACAACCGGAACATTCATGCTTGAACTTGCAAGCAGACCCCCACTTACAATGGCTGTCGTTGAACAGCCAACAAAAACCTTTCCTATTGACGGCCGACGCGGAACTGTGACCGCCCGTGCCGGCCCCCGACTGAAAGGGCTGCGCCTTCTGCGCCATCATAAGCTTCATCCATAATGGCAGGTCCATCTGGTCCCACCGCATACCTGGATTAGCCGACAACCGCTGCCTAAACTGCTCGTCGTATTTCCACCACGCCAGACCCCCATACGTCCTATACGCTTCCCAGATACCATCCAAGTAACAAAAAAGAGGAGAGCACAAATTAGGCGACTTCTCCCCAATAACACTAGCCAATATACAAAAAGCCCTCAACCAGTTACCAAACGACTTGGGAATCTTCCTGTAACGCTTTTTCTTTTCCTCCTCCTCCTTCTTAGCATCCTTCTTATCCTCCTCTTTCAAATCTATAAACTCCTCCAAGGGTAACAAAGAAAAAATCTCCACAAAATCCCCTTTCCAAATCTTATCCTTAACATCCTGTTTCAGATGAACCCCCAGAGGGCCAGAAAAAGAAACATAGGCATTCTGCCTAGCCGAATCAGGAATCCCACCTGTCAACTCTACCCGCTCGACACTAACCGAAGAAGCCCCCCGAGACCAAAGCCTCACCACTAACCACACCTTCCACTGCTGGCACAACTACCGCACTGACTGCTCCCACACCGGAGCCAACCGGAGACCACACCTGACCACAACCAGAACCCACCTGAGACCCCTTCTGCAGAGACCCCAACAAACCCTTCAACCCGTCTAACAACTTTCGAGTTTCAACCAAAGTTTCGGACTCACCACCAGAACCTCTGGCCGCAGCTTCAAGCCTCGAGGCTGCATCCTGGCCGCCGCCGTCATGGGAATCCCTTGGCAAGGCCGCACTCCCATCACCCCCAGCCGCCGCAGAAGGACGTCGCTGAGGACCCGGGCCATGACCTCCGTCTGCGCTGAAAGACCTAGAAGGAGATACAATACGAGGCACCGACAAAGATTCCCCACAAACAGACGAACCACGCCGAACAGGAATCCGAGACCGAAAACTACTAACATCCCCAACCCCCTCCCCGGGCTCCTACTGGGAGACCTAGACCTATCACAAGCCCTACTCAAACTTCTACCTAAACCCCCTGACGAAGACAGAGCCTCAACACTATCCTGAAGAAAAGAAACCTCCTGGGCCTGACTCTCAAACACCAAAGTGCGGCCACCGCGACCCACCTGCCTAGCCCTAGCCTCCTCAACCAACAACCCAACATCCTGCGTCACACGCTGTGCCCGGCCCAAAGAAGTGGCCATAAAACCGAAGACGGCACCACGGGACCGCCCGAGGCCCGCCGCGTAACTCCCATCACCTTCAGTCAGCTGCTTAGTCGCCCGCACCGAAGGCCCGCAGAAAACACTCGGGGGCTGCCACTAACCCTCAACGCTGCAGAAGCCGCTCCCTCATCCTCCGACGAGCACGACGGGGAATTCCCGCCACTGCGCACCTCAGGGGCAGACGCACCGCCAACCACGCTGACACCTGTCTCGCCCCCCGCTGACCTAACAGCACCCCTCGACCTCCCGGGGCTCGCCGCACTCGCTTCCTCATACCTGCCAACGTAGCCGCGACCCACACCAGCCATGTCGACCTCCATCCGCTGCTGTTCCGCCAGGGCCCGTTGAAAACCGCGGGGCGCCCGCGAAGTACCACTCCCACGAACACCAGCTCCGCTCCGGCCTCCAACATTCTCGTCACGCCTGTCTCCTGAACGGCTCCGGACCCGACGTCGACCAGATGACAGCTCCGGGCTCAAACGCTCTGGAGGCCGCGTGCGCCGCACAGGCCGACCCGACGAAGGAACCGCCACGACGTCCAACACAGGTGCCAACTGCTCCCTCAGCCAACCGGTACCACGTTCCCTCGTAGCCATCCGAAGCCCCTCCAAAATCTCCTCAATTTCCCGCTCCATCTGAAAAATAAAGCAAAAGCCTCTCCGAACCAAATTGCTCAATACAGAACAACCAGGATTTGGATAAGCAGTTAAGTGACAGTTTACAAAATGGTTGCCACTTATATAACCTATTAATAACCCCACCCATAACAACTCTAAGCCAATTAAATTAAATCCTTCCTTTTTGCACACCACCTAGCTCTGTCAAGGCCCACTCCGCCTAAGCTGCGCTGCTCCATGGGCTTCAATAGTTCTGTATAAATAATAATGTACATGGTTATTTATATTAGGTACAAAGAGATGTTTTATGGAGTCCAAACATATTTCTAAGAATGAGTTAAAAAATTGCAATACTGAATACGTACAGCGAAGGACAAACCTTGAGTCCAAGTCTCTTTTCTGCATTGTGTGCCGTAGACTGGACTCAGTTTCTCAATATATTACAAGAAATGTAATCTCCTCCCCTCCATGCCTTCTACTTCTTCCTGTATGTTCTTCTCCATGTGTCACGTAGAGAGCTCCACGCAGGCTCTGGCCCCGTCACAATCTCTACGTAACAAGCAAAGAGACGCACCACATGCTGAGGTCACTTCCTGTGCTGCTTGTCAGGTGTGTTAGTGTCAGATCATCCAGCAGGGCGCTGGGTGACGGTACAGCCGGGAAATTGTTTTGTGTTGTTTTTTTGTTTGTTTTTTTGTCTTATTTTGCACCATGCAATTTTATTTCCAGCAACCTGCCCTTTGGGGATTTTATGCCTACTCTTCATTCAGTTGTCACTCAGTGTAAGAGCTGGAGGGGGGCAGGTAGAGCTGAGTTGCCCCTAGCCCCTTGTCTCCCCAATAACCAACACACTAGCACCTATCCGTACCATAGGATATTTTAGGAGAATATCTTTTAGGGTTAACCCTTTTAGAATACATTAAAAACATTGGGTACTGACATTGAAATCCCGGCACAAATACAATGGAAACAGTTCACTGCAAAAACACGGAATATAAAGGGTTATTCTTTCCTTAATTGGGAGAAAATAATGCCTTTATATTGTACTGTTTTTTCGTGCAATAAAGTTATTTGTATCCTGACCCTGTGACACCTATCCCTTGCTGAGGTCGTTTCCTGTTATGCTGTCATCAGGCTGTCAAAACAGGTAGTCGAGGAATTCTCCAGCAAGGCACGGAGTGACAGAGCAACAAGGAAATTCCTTTTACTTTGGCTTCTATGGTTACCGGGTAACGACTGGGCTTGGCCAATAAAAATGATCCTCTGTGTCTGTATATATAGAGAGGCAGCTTGCATAGCACAGACAAAGCTGCAAACACAAGAACGAGTGGGACCAAAGAGAGACCGCAACGAACAAAAAGTCTTCTGCTACCATGGGCGTGCTGCTGAGTCGGCTCTATCAAACTCTAATGAGCTTTTCTGGTACCAAGGCTCGAATCCTTATGCTGGGTCTGGACGCAGCTGGGAAGACCACAATGCTATACAAGCTGAAGTTGAATGAGACGGTCTGCACCATCCCCACCATTGGATTCAATGTGGAGACCGTGGAGCCCATCCGGAATGTGTCCTTCACCGTCTGGGATGTGGGAGGCCAGCAAAAGATCAGAGCTCTGTGGAAGCACTACTTTGTTAACACAGATGGACTGGTGTTTGTGGTGGACAGCGCCGACTGGGAGAGGTTCCAAGAAGTCAGGGAGGAACTGGTTGCCATCTTGGAAAATGATGAAATGAGAGGGGTCCCATTTGTGGTAATGGCCAATAAGCAGGATCTTCCTGGTGCCAAAAGTCCTAGCAATGTGGTAGAGGCGTTGGAGCTGAAGAAAATTCAAGGACACCAGTGGCATGTTCAGGGGTGCTGTGCAGCCACTGGGGATGGACTTGTGGAGGGGCTGGAGGTGCTCACAAACATGGTGAAACAGTTCCAAGCAAGAAAACCTTACTGAGCTGGGTGTCCTTCAGCATCCTGTTTGACACAAGTATACAGTATATTCACCACCGCAAGGCAAGACTAAACCATGGCATGATTCGTTTTTTAATAATACCAGAAAAGTAGCAGACCAGATGCTATCTGATTCTAAAAACTACTCACCGGATCAGCTGGAGTCACCTGGACATTTAAGTCTTTAAGATCTACTTTTGAGGGTAATGGAACGTGACTAATTTGTGAATTAATCTGTTGTACGGCATTACTCACATTGCTCACGTTTCTGTGATGAAGGATCTAATTTCATGAACAATTTATTACTTTGTAATTGTATTCTCTGTTAATATCTTATATATTCATCTTCAATAATAAAATGTTTATTTTTACAAAAAAACTTTTTGGGCTTTTAACTTAAGTAATTAAACTTCTACATTTAGATAAAAATATAATTTTCTTATGTCACTGCCAGTGTCCTCTTCCATTATAAATGTTCACTGTTGAATCAGTTATGTTAAAATTCTTCTTGGTGAAATCACCTAACATTCACCTAACATTTTGCATAAAAACATAACATGCCACCTGTCTTATCCAGCCATAGGCCATATTAGGCTGCCATCAGGTCATCAGAAGGCTGCTGGCCTTAAAGTACCATGACCTCCTCGTCATATCCTCAGTCCATCCCTGGTGGAGTACAACACCGATTGGTAGAGATTCCCCAAAGTAAGGGATGAACGGGTTACCATCTTAGAAACCAATGCAATGAGAGTGGTCCTGGTTTTGTAATGGGCAATAATGAGTTAATGAGATTGTATACATAACAACCATATCTTTTGAATTGAGATCATGGGCCGGTTGGCGAAATGCTCCGATCTCCTCTGATGGGTTCATGGAGTTGTAAAATCGATAGAGACCTGAGCAGTTCCCATGTGGCTTCCTTGTGTTGCTCTGCAGCTGAGTGCTGCAAGGTGGCTCTTCGTGTTGAGGTGTGACGTCTGCCAGGGATAGTGCCAGAAGTGCCAGAAGGGCCACCTTGTGCCGCTCATCTTCAGAGCCGTGTAAGGTGGCCACATGGGAGTTGTAATGGAAATCAGATCTCCATTGCTCACACATCTCTATGGGCCAGTCAGGGCAGAATAGAAGATCCCCCAACTGACCCATGATCCCCACTGCCTGCATAAGCAGTACAGTGGGGCAACTACCAGGACAATGTGACAGTGGTGGAAATCGTGACTTCACTGCAAAATACAGAGCTGTAGGGAGGTATGATATCGTGCATACATAGGCCTTTCTACATATATCTGAAAGAATTTTCTGTTATCTACATCCGATTACAATAAGATACCATGAAAACATTCGAGCAACTATGTAACATGCATAGGCTCAGTGGGATCCTTAACAAGTCAGAATGTCATAATATCCTTTATTAATCCTATAATTAAAGAGGATTGTCCAATCTGGGGAAAAAAACTAATACGGGAAGCAGTTCTGATCAAACATGCTGATGAACCTGTTCTGGTTCAGATGTTGTCATATTATGTTATCTTTTTCTTTACCTATTTATTTTTTGCATTGTTCTTGTTTCCAATGAAATCTAACACAGTATTAGGAGGTTCATTTCAGAGAAGGAGAAATGTTAAAACACCAAAACTAGAGGGTCAGAGGTTTAAATGTGACGCAAGGAAGTTTTAGTTAACTGAGAGGGTGGTAGATAGGTGGAACAGGCTCCTAGCAGAAGTGGTAGATGTTAATGTTTCACGATTCCGAATCATTAACATGGGAATGGCCGGAGAGCACTTTATTTTAACAGACAATTCTAAAGTATGCACAGTAATAATGTTACAGTTAAGTGTCGGTGTTCTAAAAGCTTTTGTATTTAATTGTTAGTTTGAATAAAGTTGCTATTGTTTCACAGACTAACGCCCCCATGCTGAGGTCACTTCCTGTGCTGCTGTCAGCTGTGTTAGTGTCAGACCTTCCAGCAGGGCGCTGGGTGACGGTACAGCCGGGAAATTGTTTTGTGTTTTTGTTTGTTTTTTGTTTTGTTGTATTTGGTTTTACTACTGATTTAACCCCTTAAGGACAATGGGCGGTCCCTAAACCCATTGAAAACAATGCATTTTGAGCCCGTACATGTACGGGCTTTCTCATTAAGGGGTTAAAACTCGCTCTTCATTGCACTATGCAATATTATTTCCAGCAACCTGCCATTTGGGGATTTTCTGCCCCTCTTCACTCAGCTGTCACTCAGTGTAGGAGCTGAGTAGTGAGTGGAATATATAGCAGTCTTTAAATCACAGACTTCATTCTGGTTTATGAATGGACGGCCCAAAAAGATTATCCTGCAGGAGATGCTCAGTTGGCCCTGTATTGTGGATAGCTAAGTCGGTGAGATTTCTTGAAAATGTGTTTTATTATTTCTGAAACTGTTTACAGGACTCTAGTAATCCAAACAAAAAGGAGTTAAACACATTTTTGTTATTCTTATATGTCCCAGCCGAACTGTGTATGTGCGCGCATGCACAGGTTCTCAGTAGTGGTGCCTGAATAGGTGCAAGCCCAATGGAATTATAGCAATATATAAACAAAAGAGGTGGGGAACCCCCCCCCATACAATATACAGGAAATTCTGAGAAAATACATCCTGGGGGGGGTAGTTGGTAGCTGGGGTGCTAGACTGATTCTGTATTTTTAATTTTATAAAAAGACACTTATAATTGTCCTGTGGGAGAAGGTAAAAAACATAGCATAATTTTATAAACAGTTCACTGCATAATCATGGAATATAAAGGGTTATTCTTTCCTTAATTTGGATAAAATAATGCCTTTGTATTGTACTGTTTTGGTGCAATAAAGTTATTTGTATCCTGACCCTGTGACACCTATCCCTTGCTGAGGTCGTTTCCTGTTATGCTGTCATCAGGCTGTCAAAACAGGTAGTCGAGGAATTCTCCAGCAAAGCACGGAGTGACAGAGCAACAAGGAAATTCCTTTCACTTTGGCTTCTATGGTTACCGGGTAACAACTGGGCTTGGCCAATAAAAATGATCCTCTGTGTCTGTATATATAGAGAGGCAGCTTGCATAGCACACACAAAGCTGCAAACACAAGAACGAGTGGGACCAAAGAGAGACCGCAAAGAACAAAAAGTCTTCTGCTACCATGGGCGTGCTGCTGAGTCGGCTCTATCAAACTCTAATGAGCTTTTCTGGTACCAAGGCTCGAATCCTTATGCTGGGTCTGGACGCAGCTGGGAAGACCACAATGCTATACAAGCTGAAGTTGAATGAGACGGTCTGCACCATCCCCACCATTGGATTCAATGTGGAGACCGTGGAGCCCATCCGGAATGTGTCCTTCACCGTCTGGGATGTGGGAGGCCAGCAAAAGATCAGAGCTCTGTGGAAGCACTACTTTGTTAACACAGATGGACTGGTGTTTGTGGTGGACAGCGCCGACTGGGAGAGGTTCCAAGAAGTCAGGGAGGAACTGGTTGCCATCTTGGAAAATGATGAAATGAGAGGGGTCCCATTTGTGGTAATGGCCAATAAGCAGGATCTTCCTGGTGCCAGAAGTCCAAGCGATGTGGTAGAGGTGTTGGAGCTGAAGAAAATTCAAGGACACCAGTGGCATGTTCAGGGGTGCTGTGCAGCCACTGGGGATGGACTTGTGGAGGGGCTGGAGGTGCTCACAAACATGGTGAAGCAGTTCCAAGCAAGAAAACCTTACTGAGCTGGGTGTCCTTCAGCCTTCTGTTTGACAGAAATATACAGTATATTCACCACCGCAAGGCAAGACTAAACCATGGCATGATTAGTGCTTGAATAATACCAGACCAGATGCTATACAATTAAAAATCTACTCAGCAGATCAGCTGGAGTCACCTGGACATTTAAGTCTTTATGATCTACTTTTGAGGGTAATGGAACGTGACTAATTTGTGAATGAATCTGTTGTACGGCATTACTCACTTTGCTGTCATACATTTCTGTGATGAAGGATCTAATTTCATGTACAATTTATTACATTGTAATTGTCTTACATATTCATCTTCAATCATAAAATGTTTATTTTTACAAACAACTTTTGGGGTTTTTGACTTAAGTAACTACACTTCTACATTTATATGGACATACAATTTTCTTATGTCACTGCCAATGTCCTCTAGTTCTTCCTTTGTGAATGTTCGCTGTTGCATCTCTGTGAATACAGCATGCAGTTCAAAGGGTTATTACCAGTTATGACGCCCAAGCTTAGGAGGCGATCAACAATTCAACCATGCAAGACAACAAAGCCTAGCTTTCCAATCAAAATGTGATTAGCAAATGACTGTTTTTAAATATAAAAAAATGAAATCAGGGGAAACCATCAAGTTCTAGCAAAATGTAAAAAAAGGCCACTTCCTCAATGTTAGCCCCTGACAAACCCATGCGTGTGTAGTATCACTGTACTCAGGAGATGTTGCTAAACACATGTTGTGGTATTGTTCGGCAGTGACATATACCAGGAGCTGTACATTTATAACTGAATCACAATTTGTGTGATAAAAAAGCACAAAATAAATCACTACCACAAAGTTTGATAAAGAGTGGTAGTAGAATTAGTGTATGGAAAGGGTTCAAATACCAACATTTAAAATACATTGGGGTGTCTAATGTTATATGGTTTGATGAAATAACTTGCATTGGCTGGCTTCAAACATGTCCCAAATACCACATGGGGGCAGGATGACCAGATGTGGAAAAAATATTTGAAAAAAACATATTGAAATAGAAAACACTACTTGTACTTATTGCCCTATAAATTGCACAAAAAAACAAACACATTGGGTATTTCTGCAAGTTCTGCAAGTTGAATAAATAGTTGTATGCAGTGTCAAATAGGAGAAATGCGTTCTAATTGCATATTTGGTCAAAACGTCTTGTGCAATAAGCAGTAAGTGTTGTGTGGTTACCATGGCAACCAGCAACCAGGGAACTGCTCATGCTAGTTGCGCAGCTTTTACCACTATGCACAAGAATCGTTCATTACATATAACCTGCAACGCGTTACACTTTACAGTGCTTTTTAATTATAAATATGATCAGAGCCCAGCTAGCCAGTGGGAGACCATACTTTCTTACTCCTCACTCCTGACTTGAGTGGGTCTATCGTTCCTTTGGACTTAGATACCTGTGCCCCTCTTTCCTCCCCTGATGCCCCTCTTTCCTCCCCTGATGTGCCTCTTTTCTACAGCACAGAATGTTTGCTGGGTATGGGTGTATCACAGGATTCGACAGCCGTAAAAGTAACAATAATGTGTACAGAGACAGCAGAAATGTATTCATTATGTAAATAAATAGATTATTTTTCGGCGCTACATGAAACGTAATAAACCCCATGGAGCTACATCAATACCAAAAGGTATGGGTACAATTTGTACCCATACATTTGGCTCACTGTACTCCATGGGCCTCCCAGAAGCCCTCCATTACTCTTGTGTATTCTGTATGATGTGGCCTTGAACCTCAATGTTGACATTGGCCGTAGGACCTAATAGATTACATAACTGCTAATCTCCCTGTTTGAATCACAAATATATACTCACAATACTCAAATGTATACTGTGTGTATAGACAGACACCAAGGTGTTATTCCAGGACTGATTTAAGGGTATGTTCAGGGTGTGTATTGGTTGCATACTTAAGAAGATAAGAGCTCCAAGTGCCAAAGGTTGTAGGGACAGTTATATTGTGTTCACACAGAATGAGACTGTTCTAGAGTACAAGACAGAGTTGCGGAGATATCTGGTGTACCTGCCGCCATGGCAGGAATGAGTTACAAGACTCAGTTGCTGCTGTGCTTCTTACTAGTAGAAGCTCTGATCCCACCAGGACAAACACAGTGGCTTATCTTTGGAGAACGGAACAAACCAAAGGAGACCACACCAGCTATTTCCAATCCAAAGATTCATGAAGACACAGGTAGGGTGGCTTTGGCTTTAAAAGCAAACATTCTCTTTGTAATATTTGTAATGTCACCAAACTAAGGACATGCCAGCTGTCTCATGTCTCTTCATCTCCTTTGCAAATCACTGCACGCTTTCCTTGATATTTGTTACTGTTCCTCCCTTCAATCTCCTTTTTTTCCTTGCACAAAAACTGATATATGGATCACTTTCTTTTTATTCATTGAAACATGACACACATTGTGTTTAATCAACTTACAGAGGAAGACTTTGAAGAGGACAGTGATATTGCCAAACCAACCAGTCCACCATTACCTGAGATCCCTCACCCTACAAATATTCATAATGAGTTAACAGAGACTGCTGCTCCAGAGGAACATCCTGCAAACGCAATAGAAACTGCCCAACCCATGGAAATGTCTACAAGTTTAAGGGAAATCACTAGCACAACCACACGGTTTTCAACAAGCAGACACGGAGCTTTAGAACATCGTGGCGTAACCCAACCTGCTCAAAGTTCAACTAAAGGCCTAGAAGGAATAGAAAATGAGGAGACCACTCGTCTCGCCACTCCAGAAAAGACCACACATCTCAAAACAACAGCTAATAGCCACCCCGAAGGCAGCCTTGAAAGGAAGGAGGTAAGTTCATCTTACAATTGTTTGCAAGAAGAAGTATGAAAGATGTTGGTGGTATATGATGATCTCATGATAATTTTAGGAGACATATCTCAGGCCCTACAAGCGTAAAGTCTCCTATAAACTTAGAGCTGGAAGAACCCAATATAAAATGCATTGAAGGGATCCCCTTGGGGGGGGGACTTAATGGAAAACTGAAAGTTGAACTTTTGAGCTAAGTGTCAGCTGTGGTCAATAGTCAGTTCCCTAAAAATTAGGGATAGAGCCACACTTTTTCTAAAGGATGCTGCAAGGAACAAAGTAGGTGAGGCCTTACGACAACTTTTTCTATACCCCAAGTACTCCCTATCTTATTATTTTTGTTAGGGTATGTCGAGACGTCACTACTTTGTGTCTGTAGGCACCTTGGATGCAATTCTATAGCTGTCACTGGGCCCCGTTGAGTCGCCCCAAGTTCATATAACATTTGGCCAAGTTACAGCATGCACGATAGTCAGCAGACGTCTAAATGACTCAAACGTGGAACAAAAACTTTCTCTTAAACCTAAAACTTAAACCTCAAAATCTGAAACTAATAATACTTCTGAGTTAAATACTATTATAATAATTTACATACGCTTTGGGTCCCCCCCCATGAGCAGATTTCTTCAATTACACAAATATAGATATCTGCCACGGTCAAAGTCTGAAACTAATAACCCACACCCAATCGGTGTATATATAGCAATGGAAAGCGTATCAAGTACTAGACTGAAAAGTGGTGTACTACATGAACACACTGCCCTAATTTTACCTGATAATTCTGGCGTTCCAGAATGTAATTTTTACAATGACCTATTGTAATGCCTGCAAGAAATAGATGTTTCCTTAAAGTGAAAGGTTGCTTTCCAAACATGTTTGTGATACTTTCTTCCTTGGCGCGCACAGGCTACGGCTGAATGGATCCCACCGCTGACACCCGCTGCAGAAAATCACAGTGGTGATGTGGAAGAAGACCTTAGATCTCAAAAGGAAGAATGGAAGCGAGGAGATGTTGGTGTGTTTGTCACTCAAATATAACTTTAACTCATAACTAATTTTTTGTAAATGTATAATCAATCAAATAATCTATCCATTTCATATGTGTTATTTGCCATAGCAATCTTTAATACTATAAAATTACTAAGTCTCGTATAAATGATTCTCTGTATCTCAACATAGGTTCTTTAAAGGACATGGATCCAATTATATTAGAATTGGTAAATGGAATGCTGGGGACAGCTGAGTCTGAATCAGACCCACATAAGGTAATATTATTTTTTTCCCATTTGCTATAAATGGTTGAAATGACTGGATGACTATTAGCTCTGCCCAGCCGTGCTTACAAATGATCAAAACATAGGTCAGAGTTGTCTACACCAATATTGTTTATATAGGCACCAAAACTCACTCTTATGACCTGCCAATCAACTTCCAGCTGTATCTATGTTCTCACCGTCTCTGGTGGATCCCAAAAGATAAATGGATCAAATACATTGGCTTTGATACAGCAAGGGTAGAATGAAGAGGCAGAACATGGAGACAGGGGTTGGAGCAAAATAGGATGGGAGTGAAAAGGAGGAATTTACACATAGGACCAAGGTACCAAACCACCAGTATATAAAAAAAAGAGGAAGAGCATACGATCTAACTTACTAGACAAACTATGTTTTTGGTCACCAGATGGAGAATAATGCTTGTTTTAGGTACAAATTATAACATTTCTTATGTGTCCCTTCTATTTCCAGCGCAATCTTTCTAACTGTATATGTCCTGTGGTATCTGGGCCACCAGGATCAAAGGTCAGTGTAAGATTTTTTATCATTATTAGGAGAGATATATTAAGCTGTATTACAAAATGATTTCTCTTTCCAAGTGTGATAGGAAGGATCCAACAGGGAAGGATCATTACTTACATCCACATCTCTTAAATCTTGGAGAAAAAGCACCACATGGATATAAATACTCCTTTCCCTGCAAGTCTTTCGGCATGCATTAGTTGTAAGAAATCCCTGCTTTTTGTGCATCACACTTATAGATGACCCAGTATTCAGTATTCAGTTACTTTTGGTAAACAAACTAATATTACTCTGTGATCAAGAAGATTTGATATAAATAGAGATTGTTTTTTTTTTAACAGGGGGAACAAGGAGACACTGGACCTCCTGGAGCTCCTGGACTTCCAGGTAGTCCAGGTCGCATTGGGGAGAGAGGACTGATCGGACATCCTGGTCCTGCTGGTCCACAAGGGCCTCCAGGACTGCCAGGGCCACCAGGACCACCAGGGCATTCTTCCAGTGCAATGACTTTTACTGATGTAGAGGAAGAACAGAAGGTGGGACAGAGTGGTAGTGAACCACAGATATTGTAAAATGTTGCTTACACACATATGTAATCTCTACAGTTAAAGGGCCAATGGCATAAAATGTTGTTCATCATAGCGTATAAGAGGTGTTGTAAAATGTTTAGGTTAAGTTTTGGTTATATTATACACTTTTTTGGTATGCTTGCTAGCTAGTTATGGAGTTTAACCAAGGGCAGGTCCTTTATGCCATCAAATTCTATCCAACCCAATTGTTCCGTAGGGCAAACCATGCCTCGCACTCCTCGAGGCCTGCAACCTTAACAAATATGTATTATTCTTAGCAAGATACCATGTCAATCTACAGCTTACAGGTGATTATCCTTTTGTGTGGCTGCCATATTGGCAAAGCAGCCCTGATTTTTATTAGTTACCCAAAGGCATCATCCAAGGGACTTGCATGCTACGTCTGCTTCCTCTGTGCTAGATCTAGATTTTATTCTTTGGTATTGCTACTACAGAGTTTTTGCAATACGGTAATTGAGACCATTGGGATAAATAATCTATAAAGAGATACACACAGGCTTTCTATAACATACAGCTACCTGTTTAGTAATTATTTATATAACTGAAAAACATTAGGTAAAGAATCTGAAAGAGATAGCGTGTGTAGTGTAATAATTTAATAATACTGTATTATTATATTATATGTATAATATATGTATCTGTGCTGAGCTTTCACAGGTTTATCTCACATAATAACTTACAACTGTCACCTTACTTTTGCCTGCAGAACTTCCCTACGTTGATTGGCCCTCCAGGTCCTGATGGCCAGCGTGGACCACCAGGTTTTCCAGGGTCTCCAGGCTCACAAGGACCTGAAGGTCCACAGGGTCCACCAGGTCCTCCTGGACTTCCTGGTTCTCCTGGGCAGCCTGGGAATACTGGGCCAGTTGGACCAAGAGGGGAGGTGGGTCCTGATGGTCTCCCGGGGCAAAGAGGTTTACAGGGACCCCCAGGGACACCTGGGTTTGAAGGCCCTCAAGGATCAGAAGGCAAAAGAGGACCAGAGGGGCCACCTGGACCGCAGGGACTGCAAGGAGTACAAGGACCACAGGGTTATCCTGGCCCAGAGGGGAGTCCTGGCATGATGGGATTACCAGGTTTGCCAGGAATAGATGGACCTCAGGGACCCCCAGGTCAGCAGGGTCCAGAAGGAGCCCCAGGAAAAGAAGGTCCTCCTGGACCAAAGGTAATGATGCTGTTTGAACACATTTTATACACTTTCTCTGTGCATATTCTGAATTGAATTTGGAACACTGACAGACACCAATCAAACAATGTATTCTCAAATCTTGTTGTGACTTAGCAGCAATCATTGTACACATTGTATATACTTGTGCCACCCAATGCCACAGTCCTCAATGGACAGCAATACTTCATACCAAGTAAGCATTCTGTGTTCTAACACAGGGTTAGAAATCCATTGTTAACAGACAATCATGCCCGGTTTTATTCTTTAAGTGAAAATACCAGTATTTATGTTTAAATATCAGAAATTTAAAAAATGGCATGATTGTTCCTTTAAAATAAATTTTGTATTTTATGAGTTCCTGCAGCAACTTGTATCTTGTGGATAAATAATAGAAGGCAAGCAAACGATTCAAATGATATATGTTTTGAGGCCATGATGATCCATTTTGTTATTGATCTAGGTCACTGCCAAACTGCTTAGCTTGTTGGATTGGGGGTGCTTGAGGCACAGTCCCTAAGGGCCAGGACCTAAGTGTGTATTACATGCGTGACTAAAGAATGAGAGCAATAAGGCAATCCAATGCCACCAGCCGGCCCCCTCCGTGCCACCATCCTTCTTCTGAGCACCGGGATATGTCGTTATAATCCCAGCCCTCCACCTTTCAAGGACTTGCAGTGCCAGGCAACTCAGCCTAGTTTTCGTTAAAAAGAACATTTGAGGATATACATGCATTCATTTGCGTATGAATAATTATACTTTTTAAAGGATAAAAAATATTAAAAATACAGTAATACATTTTGGGTATGGTGGGCTGGAAAGCCCCATACTTTATTAGACGACAATGCTGTTTTTTATTGGATTATTCAGGTCTGCAATGCTGAAATTCTCTTTACATTTCAATTTCAGGGAGAGAAAGGTGACCCAGGAGAGGTGCGTATATTTATACAGAAGAAACTAGTTGTCCTACGCAACATAATAATGTACACTAAAGATTTTCTGCAGATCACTTAATTAAACAAACCACCCATCTTGGCAGATTTGCCCCCCCCCCTAGTTGTGCTTTCATTGTTGAACAGATTCACACTTGTGTCACTATTAAAAACTGAATGTTGGAAAGGTAACTGGGAAGGTTTTGCAGCACACTGGGTGATAAGTGAGTTGGAACTACCTATGTTATTTTGTCCTGGAGCCTACTCAATACCTGCCTGGGGAGGATAGCAAAATGCTTGCAGGGGACAAGCCCCATTATAAAAATAACTTTTTTCATTTTTTCCAAAAACCTTAGGGTTGTACCAGTTGCAATGGAGGTGGTGGATTGGTAGCAGTTGGTCCCCCTGGTCCTGCAGGTCCACCTGGTCCACCAGGTCCCCCTGGACCTCCGGGTCTAGGCACACAAAGAATGCTTTCTGAAACAAACCTACCCCCAGCATTCCAAGAGGTGAGTATAAGCTCTTCGGCTTTAGTGCCCTACCGAAATCAGCTAGTATCAAAGAGAGAACAAAAAAATAAAAACAGAATAAATATAAACCAGAAGTGACTGGGGCACTGTGACATTCATCATCAGTAATGTCTGTTGGTTTCTCCTCCTAGGATGACCGATCAGAAGCGTACGGTTCTGTGGTCTTCTCTGTAAGTGAACATAACACTGGAACACAATACATGATATTCTTAACAGTAGTTGACAACCTGCATCAGCAGTTAAAATTTGTGTTAACATTAATAATGTTTTTCTTTTCTATGTAGGGTCTTCCTGGAAGCCCTGGACCTCCAGGGCCTCAAGGACCTCCTGGTCCCCCTGGAGTGGTATATATCAATGTATGTTTTATCTTATTTAACTATTCTGCAGTTTTAGGACAATTCTGAACCAAGACTTACAAATCAATGAACTAATGCTAATATTGAGTGTCCATCTCTTTTGCAGAGAGTGTACCCTGTCCCACCTCGGCCACACTGCAAGCACACGGTAAACTGGCTCTTCAGTTCTGTAAACTTTTATGGCTCAAAAGTTTTTCTTTAGGGATGGGTACTGATACCTCTATAATATAATTACACCAATCCCACTAGTGTTTGTTTTGTATAGGTACCCAAAGAAGACTCAGAGGATAGAGGTAAGATACACTGGTATGCTTCATCTATGTTAACAAAAATGCATATTTTTTAAAAAAATTCTGGGTAATTCATCATTTATCATGTTATTTTTAGTCCATTGTCATAGATGTTTTAACTCCACCAGCCAATCCTACCTGCCACCAGCTGCTGCCACTCTCAGAGTGGCTGTTGAGGGACCAAAGGGACAGTCTCTGTGGGTCCTTAAGCCTGGGCTCAGGGCTGCCCCTTGGTTGATGGCAGCTCTGCATCTTTTTTTTCGTTGAGCGTTTTCATACACTTAACCCATTTAATTGTTGTAATTTTTCTTTTTTCTTGATTTTACCATAGGTTCTGTAACAGCTTCTGGTGAATCCAGCACGTACCTTAAGGTAATATCGAACAAACTACTAATGCACACAATTATAATGTTTTATACTTTCTTTAGCTCCTTGTGAGCCAGCTTTCTGTCATGGTTCTTACAGCATGCGTCAGCTAACTTATTAATAAAAATGTCAAGAAGCAAAAATATTTAGCCATCTAGGCTAACTATATCTCTTCAATACTGGAAATAATATCCACCTGCTTACCGTCAAGTGATGGCGGCACCAAAATCTATTTTCATTGAAACACTGTTTTATAGAAAAATGCTACTTAATCAGGAACCATCTGTGTAATCACATTGCCTTCTCTGTGGTTTCAGGTACATAGTTTGGTTTTCCAGAACCGGAAAGAGATGATTCAAGCTTGGGAGGAGGTTTCAGAAGGCGCCATGGCATATGTGAGGGAGCAGAACAGTGCATTTTTCAGGACCAGTGTGGGATGGAGCAAGATTATGGTACGTTTCTAACATTTTGTAGAATCAACTAACTCCAATAACCTTTCTTTCCATTCCTCTGCTTAATCTCTCTATAACTCCTGCTGCTGCTCCTATAACTTCACCCTATAACTGGTCATATATATCCTCATGTATTTTAAATGTTCCATACATTTTCTCTCCTTATTTTTTGATATCGATCCTTGCATAATATCACTCCACGGAAACCCTCTTATAACCATGTAGATCCTCATAGTACGTTAACCCTGAATTTTACAATTTCTGTGAGCCCAACCAAGTCTGCACCATTAATGCTTCCAGCCATTGTTGGCTTGTCTGGATTGTTTCTTGATGCCCAAGATGGGGAAGGGTCCTCACTGTGTAAATCCAACAATGAACGTATCTATTTGGCATCTCTGTGGTCATGTCTCTTCCCATTACCCCTTATTTTGTTGTGTGTTTTAGTTGCAGGATTCTGAGTCCAGTTTCCCAGCTGATGAGCCATTTGTGCCAGAGGAACCTACAGTCAGTATAAAGATATATTTTCTGATAGTTTGGGAAGCCATGGCATTGCCAATGCAATCATTTGCTCTCGCTCTATCCATCTCTATCAGTGTCCTGTATATTTTAATTTGCTGTGCAGATGAATGTTCGTGTGACCCCATTTATTTCGACCCCATTTGTTTGCAGGATGAGGAATATCCAGATCGTGTTCAGGTTGTTCCAGCTCCACAGAATGCCAACGTCAGAATGCCTTCTGTAAGAAAACTGTTACTATGGTGTGTCTTAAGAAGGGGCCACACAGTGCCTCCTTGGTGTGTAAATGGTCTTCTAGGTCCAATGTATACTTCAGCAGTTCAATGATAGTGGGACGCATTTTTGGGGGGGTTGGTTGGCCGTGAAGAGAATTTGATTTTATTATATTATGCGTCATTTAGAGCAAGAAGAAAAGTGCCATTCCACGAAACACATTGATTTAATCAGGCATTATTATCAAAATAAGTATGAGGGTCCACATGTCTTTAGTTAGGTCTGGCATTCTTTATGAAGATGGCTTGCTATACATTAATCTCTGTACACGTTGTACATGTTCTGCGCAGGACTTATCTCACTAACATGTTCAGAGTGTAATCCAATTTATATATATTTTTTTGTTTTGTTTTTCCTCAATGGCTGCCTTTCACTTTTTGGACATTTACAGTACATGTCCTTTATTGGTGATAACTTTGAGTCATTCTGTTGATTTCATCCCAATATGAGTGTCCAGATCTCCAGCTCTCAGCATCCCCTGGGCTGCCTGCTATATATCTCCTCCTGTTGCCTTCTCCTCTGTATCTCTAGCATTGTCATCATGTGTACTTATTTCCATCTCTTGTCGAACGATAGCTCCGTCTGGTGGCTCTCAATGTCCCACTCTCTGGGGATATGAGTGGGATTCGGGGAGCTGACCTGCAGTGCTACCGTCAAGCCCAGGAGATGTCTCTGTACGGTACTTTTAGAGCCATCCTAGCTTTATCAAGCCAGTCCCTTTCCGGCATAGTAAAGAAGACGGACCGTGGCCTACCCGTAGTGAACCTAAGGGTGAGCACCTATTCTTACAAAACATTCAATCCATGTTAAATGTCAAATGCGCACCTAATGAATGTCTATACTTTAGGGTGACGTTCTTTCGAGGAGCTGGGATTCCCTCCTGGATAGGAAGTCTGTTTCTCTTAAAGCCGGCGTGCCTATTTACTCATTCAATGGAAGGAACATCCTTACTGACCCCCTATGGTGAGCATATTGTGCTTGATTCTTCAGTCTTCCATCACTCCAAGCCAAATGTTATCATCCTGCATGTTTGAAATGTTCTAACCCATATCATCTAAAATTTTACATATGTATGAATTATGTGATCTTCTGAATATTACTGTATATTCATTCAATGTATCATTCAAGTTGATACACAAGGTCAAAGTGTCATTACTGGCCAAGAACATACCTAGAAACGTCCCAGGGAAGTCTACCTGCGGGTCACCCTCTTTTGGGCATAGGGATTTGTTATTTCCCTGCCTAAAGATTAAAGGAACTGTCCCCGGGAAGCAGCATTTAACCCAGAGACAGAGCACTTTCTGCACCCATATTATAATTTACGTTAAATTGTCACCAGAGAACAGAGCTTGGCTTGCTTAAAGACAGCTTTTAGATTTTTTTTCAGAATTTTTGTTGATATTTTTTTTACCTCTCTGAATTCAGTAGGCTGAGGATTTTTTCATTGCAGGGATAGCTGAGAGAAGCTGAGATATTTGAGATATTTTTATGCCCATCACTAACAAGTTCCACACATTTACCCCTCCATTTAACCCCGTCTTTTCGTTGTCTAGTTTCCTCCCTTACACCCTCATCACCACCCGATTTTGTTTTCTCACTTCCAGGCCTCAAAAGGCATTCTGGCATGGCACCAGTCAGATGGGGAACCCTGTTCGTAATAGAAACTGCGGGGAATGGAGAAGTCACACAAATACCGAAGGACTGGGATCAGAAATCACTGGAAGATGGCTCATGGACAGTGATTCCTACAGCTGCTCTCAGACATTAGCTGTTCTGTGCATTGAAATAGCTTTCCCTTATCACTATATGTGGTGATCAAAGATCATTTACATGGAATTGCTCAAGACAGACATCCAACAGGGCATTCTTGTCTTCTCCTGCACACTAGACTCAAGGAGTAGTTGTAGACTCAACGTGTGGTTGGGTGGCCTTCAAGGATAATGTATCAGTTGGCATTATATTTCTTACAGTTACATACTAGCATTGTATTTTATATTATTATTATATTTGGCTGTATATGCAGATTATTTCCTAATTTAAATGTAAGAAAATGATTTGTTTTGGTTATAAACAGCGCTTAAAATCTGTAACCATAGTCTAAGAAACTAAAGGGGTTCAGGAAACCATCCTCTAAATACCCTTTAAATGAAATAAAAACCTACTGTTTTACTTTATTGTTTTACTTTTGTTCGAGATATTAGAGGTTCCCTGCGTTGCTATTTTTGCTATGCAGGGAATGAATATTCAAAATGTTTTTTACATTGTAAGTACTGCCTGAAACTTAACAATATTGTGGTTCTCCAAATGTACGGATCCCTACGCAAGGTATAAAGGAAACCTAAACTATCTGGTATTCCATAGGCATTCTATGTATAGAGGTGCCTTTCTGGGGGTTACTTCTGTCTGTACGAGATCCCTATCAGTCTGCAGTGTGCATGTATGTGCTCTGATGCGCATGCACAAGCATTGAGAGCACATATTTACACTTCTGCGTTTATAAAAATTCCGCAGGACAGATCTTTTTTCTCTCCATTTAAGTCAAATTGTTATTTTATATACTACTTGTTGTTACGATGGGCCTTGAGTCCCATCTCTGGGTACACCCGTTAGTTCTTTGTTGCTCCCGGAACCACAAGGGTTAAACGCTTCCAGCGCTAGACGATACTAGAGAGGAAAGGATCAGGAACTGGCTCGGTATCCTCGATGCAATAGCACCGTAGCCTGCCGAGGCGTAGCCAAATACAGTGCTGTAAAAAGGACAATGAGAAGTCCAGCGAGCTCCTGAAGCATTAGACGAGACTGATGTCCAGGGAAGTAACACACACTTTATTGGGGAAACACACAGGTTTATATACAGGTTAGGTGAGAAAAAGACCATAAATCATATCCACATCTTCCTGCCCAGACAGTCCGGCGCTAAGCTTAGGCCACCAAGCCCACCAATGTCCGTATAACTTTTAGCTGTCATCCTTGCGGTGATCCTGAAGGAACAGCGGCCGATCTCGGTTCTCTGCAGGATGCTCCCTCTCCGAACCACCCCTTGTCTGTGTCCCACCACCCGGGGGTTATCTCCTTGAACGAGCGCCGTGGTCAGGTTGATGGTGTCCAGGCTACGAGGGGTTAAAAGTCCATGGGCAGGGCATGTGGCACAGGGTAGCAGTGAGGGAGAACAAACATAAACAAGCCCTGGCATGGAATCCACAAGTAGAATAGTGTATTTTATTTACATAACTTCAATTATTAACACATTTTCTACTACGTATACCAATATTTATTATAGATACTAATTTTATTGATTTATATAGTGCCTATAGATAAATGGATAAAAGAAAAAGGATGAGAGAAGAGAAAAAAAAGTGGTATTAGGGACAGAGAGAAGAAAGAGGGATAGAGAGGAAAGAAAGAGAGGGAAGAGACACAGAGGGAGAAAAGAAAAGGGTAAAGTGATGAAAGGGGGCTGAGGAGAGACAGGAAAGGGAAGACGAGAGAAGGAGGAGAGAGAAGAGGCACAGAGAGTTTTAGAGAAGTAAGAATGATGAAGACAGAGGAAGAGAGGGAATAAAGGTAAGAAGAGGAAGACAGGCAGGAGGGAGAGAGAAGAGGCACAGAGAGAAGAAAGAGTTAAAGAGACGCAGCAGCGTAACACCCGAGGTCCCCGGGCAAGCCAAACATAACAACTCTCTCCACAAATCTGTGCCAGCTTAACGTCTCTATCTACAAAGCTGATCTTGTATACTGTCAATCATTCCGGAAAACCACGCCTTCTTTTCAAATCTTAACTTTTGCTTTTGTTGTGCTTGAGTTTCTTCTGGTAAACGGAAGTTCGAGTAATCGCCTTTTTATGATTGGAAGGTTTATAACACCAGGCCTCGCCCATCCGCTTGTGATTGGTGGATTGGCTTTTTCCGACCGCCGCTGATTGTCGGCTAGTTTTAGGCGCGTGAGGAGAATTGAAGTGCGTGAGGTAACGGTCGGCGCGTTTATTCAGAATCCTGTGAGCGGCGGTTCGGCGTTAGAAGACTTTACATAGAATACCGGGAGAAGCAAAAGCCATGGAGACTGAACCTTTGAGAGTGAGTATAACGGAGCTATAGCCAGCATTACACATGAGGGCCTTAATGCTCAGTGGGTCACTAGAAAACTGGCCCTGGGGAATTGAGTACGAGCAAAGCGTGAAAGCGTTAATACATACCCGCTCACACTGGCGAGAACATAAGCTTAGTGCATTAAGGCGCCAGTACCCGGGGTATGACTGCATTTAGGCTGGTGATGTTATGAAAGTATATTTTTGTGTTCAGGTTTTATAGTTCTAGGAATGTGGCTTTCTATATGTCTTTATAGCTGTATATGGGTTGGATATATATATAAGTATGGAATATGGTGTCCATGGTGGTTGCTCCACATTTAGAGTGTCTTATAGTAAATCTGACTGTGTGTGTGTGTGCACACGCGTGGCACATACATGATCAGATCATAATTTAGTTATGTTAGGACCATCTGTCAGGCTGTACTCCTATGATTTGGGGACAAATATTCACCCAGGTGACAGACTTAAATGACACCTTCTATTACCAGGCGGTGTGTGTGCAAATGTGTAATTAGAGGGTGTTTAATGAAATTAAGTCTATTTTGAGAAAATGAAAGGGTGAGGGACTGTGTGATATATATGTGTGTGTGTATACATACATACATACATACATACATACATACATACACGATAAACCTGCTCCATTTGTGGAGAGATCTAAGGAAATCTCAGCGATGCAAAAAAAAATGGCCGGTTACTAGAAAACATCAGTAATATAATAGGAAAGCTCCGGATACATTGATATTACAAAGGCAATAAAGCAGAGCTAATAACAGAGTTGTAAATGAGTTGATGAGCGTTTAACCTATCTGAGTCCTGATGAAATTAGCACATATTTTACATTAAGATAAGAATTCACCAGATTCATGGTAGAAAAGTTAATATTGCGCTAGGCGACTAAGTCTCTGTGCACAGTGTCAGTGTGCTGCCTGGCTTTGAGAGTATTATTGTTAGTGGGGGTGCATTAATTTGTTCCTTGTGTTCCTTATTGCGCATCTAAACTGGTCTTGTGGCATTTATGATGCATGTGGCGCTGGTCCAATTATGTTCGAGGTCTTGAAGGCTAATTTGTTATATATTGTACTATATAAGCGGCAAATGTAGAAGTGTTTAGCACAGATGGCAGCATCAGAAATTGAGTGGTTGTGATGTCGCTTCCCTGCATGGTTTAATTTAGTTGCCTGACAGTGAATTTATGTGGCAGATAACCAGTGGATGTTTATACACGGTGTTAGACAAACGTATGGATATTTTGATATTTTCTGTTTAATTTGCATGTACCTGGAATCCAGCAGTCATATATAACAATATTCTGAAGTATATGCTTGTGTCTCTAAAAGAGACAATCCTTCCAGATGTATATCTGTGGTTTCTTGTAGGGGTCTCCCAGTTCTCTGTACTGTCACAGGATAATAGACCGCTTTGAGAATTCCGTGGCAGACGGTATGCTGGCTGCATGCACATACATTGTTTCCGATGTCTCGTTTTTGTAGCATGTGATTAGTAGCCATACCTGAGTAGCAAGGCATATGTTTGCTGCACCTGGTTCTTACATGCTATGTAAGCGGGAAAATACAGTGACCAATGAGCTGGATAGGCTTCTGATTGCCCCCAAAACCTGCAAACGGACAAGTCTAGGTACCAATGTTCAGCATTATGATTTTACAGTATGGGCATAACTAGCAGTGTCCACTAAAATGTTAGCTTTATATTTGGGGTGCCAGCTATGGTTGCTTCCCTTATGTTTATGGGCATTTGCTTTTTTCTCTTCTTACAGCCACTCTTTGAGAACAAGACTTCAGTGGATAAAGTAAAGAAACGTGATGACAAGCGACTTTCTGTTGAGAGAATCTATCAAAAGAAGACACAGTTGGAGCATATATTGCTCCGTCCAGATACCTACATTGGCTCGGTGGAGCCAGTTACTCAGGTAAGATGTGATGTATGAAGGTGTGACTTTCTTAGAAAATTTGCAGGATGTAAAGAAATAGATTTTACAGATGTGTTCTCCTTACAGCAAATGTGGGTATATGATGAAGGGGAAGGACTAAACTGCAGAGATGTGACATTTGTTCCTGGCTTGTATAAAATCTTTGATGAAATCTTGGGTAAGTGTTTATTGTCTGTTCATCTGTTATGTTAGGCCACCTTCAGAATAGTGACATTTCGTGTTTCCTTTATTCATTGGTGATTATGGTACAGCAGTTATACAGCTTAAATGTATGGTTCATTTCAGCATTTCCTTGAGTAGCGCATAAAACAAGGAAAAGCACGATTGTGTTTAATGGTGCAGCATGTATTCTTGGCCAGCAGCAGCGGAGGTTGTGTGTCCGCATCACACAACATTCACCAGCTGCCTGTGAACGTTTGTGTGATGTGAAAGTGCCGTCCAGATTTGTCTACGCGCATCGCTGTCTGGTGCATGGGGGGCATATCTGGGGGGGGGTGCTAAATGGCATACCTGGGAGGCAGTTTCAAGCCTTCATCGAAAGTGTTCATTAAATTATTTTAAATAAACAAAACATGTAAATTTTTTTATACGATTAATCAGCAAACTAATCGACTATGAAAATAGTTGCAGCCCTAGAATATGCACTTGTATTCCTTTCCTTATTGTTTCATTTCTAGTATTTGCTAGATTATAAGGTTTTTTTCAGAACCCCCCCCCCCCCCCAGTGCTGCAGGAGACCTGGATCCTCCTCTCTGGCAGCCGGCGGACGTTATGCGCACGGGCTGCCTCTGCTGCTACCCGGCACTTCTGCCATTGCTTCTGTGAAGGAGCACCGGCATGATGTGACCTTCCAGTCCTCAGTCATAGAAGCCTGGGGGAAGTGTCGGGTACCAGCTGAGGTTGTGCTCAGATGTCCACCAGCTGCCCCCACGGGGCAGGTCTCGGGATGCATCGGTAAGTGGGGGGGCTTATAGGGGGGTATAAAGCATATCAGGGGATAGAATGGCAAATGGGGCGGATAAGGCATATCTGTGGGGGGAGAGTGGTATAAACCGTATTGGCCCGAATATAGGCCGCACTTTTTTGCCTCCACTTTTAAGTCTTTAAAGTGGGGGTGCGGCCTATATTCGGGGTCTAGCGCCGGACAGGCAACGGGGTTAGGATACAGGTCCCCTCTCTCTCTCCCCTACTCTCTGATACACTCAGACAGCCTCCCCTGCCAGCTCTTCCCACTGGGGGAGTGCCGGCATGGGAGATTGTCTAAGCGCATCGCGCAGACGTTCACCGGCAGCGGCAATGCGAGCATAAACAGCCTCCGCTGGCGGCACGTCTGCACAATGTGCTTTAACAATCTCCCTTGTCGGGAATTGCCACGTGGGGCGTCCCGGCAATGGAGATTTTCTTTGCTGGTACTTCCCACAGCGGAAGTGCCGGCACCGGAAGTTGAATACTATTGAATTATGCTTAGATGTCCTCCCGTGGAGTCTGCACCTGTAAGTCTGGTGGTGGGGGACATCTTGGGGATGGCATGTGGCAGTGGCAGCATATCTCTGTTGGGGGGTAGAGTGGCAGCATGTCTCTGTTGGGGGGTAGAAGTGGCAGCATGTCTCTGTTGGGGGTAGAGTGGCAGCATGTCTCTGTTGGGGTAGAGCAGCTGTCTTTTGTTGGGGTGGGTCAGCATGTCTCTGTTGGGGGTAGAGTGGCAGCATGTCTCGCTGGGGGGGGGGGCAGGCAGAAACTTTTTTTATTTAAAAAAGCACCTAACTTTTAGATTGCGGCCTATATTCGGGTGTGGCCTATAGTCGAGCCAATACGGTATATGGCGTATAAGGCATATCGGCGGGGCTGAGTGGCATACCTAGGTGTCCAGATGGGCATATCTGGGGGCAGAGTAGTAAGCCGTGGGGGAGATGTGCATAACTGGGGAAACAAAAACAAAACATGCATTTTTCTCAATCATAGTTTTTATTAAATATTAAAATTGTTTACATGTAAATTAATATTTACTAATAACTTTTTTCTTATAGGGTAGTCTTATTGTCAGTCTTTTTTTCTAACTGAATATTCAAACTTTGCTTATAATCGAGCAAATAAGTGAAGACTGAATTATAGGAACGGTGTCTGTGGATTAGTCCAATTAGAATTTTGTGTTGTAAAATCTGAAACCTACTTAACCAATGTCCATTTTCAATTTCAGTAAATGCCGCAGATAACAAGCAAAGGGACCCATCTATGTCCTGTATAAAGATCACAATTGATCCGTAAGTTGTCTGGAAATCATACTGTGCCTTTTTCCTAGCATTTAATGGCGTTATAAAAGCTGCTTTAGGTATTGCTTATTAAGCTATGAGACATTTAATCAGCCCTACATGTTGCTGTTTTTTTCCACCAGTGAGAACAATACAATCAGTGTGTGGAATAATGGGAAAGGTATTCCTGTTGTTGAACACAAGGTAGAGAAAGTTTTTGTTCCTGCCCTGATTTTTGGACAGCTGTTGACTTCCAGTAATTACGACGATGACCAAAAGAAAGTTACAGGTATCCTGAGTGTTCTGTCTGGTTTAAATGGTGTTTATTTTGTGCCATAAACAAAGCTCTATTTGATGTTTTTTTTGTTTTGTTTTTTTACCCAGGCGGCCGTAATGGTTATGGTGCCAAACTGTGTAACATTTTCAGTAACAAGTTTACTGTGGAAACGGCTTGTCGGGAATACAGAAAGATTTTTAAACAGGTACATTCAATTTTCTATATCTATATATATATATATATATATATATGTGTGTGTCTTTCATATGTACTACAGATGTGTATTTCTGCAACAAAACAGTTGGTGCTTAAGATCTAATACTTCTTGGGAAACTGAGGGGGGCACAGTCTAAATTCACTTGCACCTCATAGGATTGTATGGAAGGGAATGCCACTAAGTGACATTTTAATAAGGCTGACTTTTTTTGTAGTCAGATGAGAAGTTTGAAATGGAAACTGATTTAAGCCATAAAGGTTTGTGGAGGATTAAGATTTTCTCCATGATTTTAGATGGTAAAAATTTGCATTAAGGGGCCATATGACAACTTCAGTATCCCTTTAATGTTGCGCATTAGCAAGTGGCACTTTCAGTTATATCAGTAAATCGTTAGATGAATTAGGAAGCATCTTGGGGCAACCTGTCTCTAGGGCAAGGTGTTTGATGTGGTTAATATAGTGCTAAGAATAATCAGATTATAGCTTTATATGGCGCCATCATATTCCGCAGCGGTGTACAATGGGTAGACAGGACATAACAGATGGTATGTAACATAATAATTTGCATAAACAGGTGGGGAGGGTCCTGTGTAAAATATTTTACAATCTAGATTACTTTTTCCTTTGTTTCTCAGCTCCTTTTCTAGAATACTTTTTCCCCATGCATGGCTGGGGTTTTTTTTGGCCATAAATTAGTTGGCGTAGGGTTGAGAGTAGTTGATCATTGCTTTGCTTGACTACAGGTTTGTGTTTCTGAGCACATAATATGCAAACAATGAGTCCTGGTTTGCGGTAAAGCTGTTTTATACATTTCCTCCAATACTCTGGAATTCTGATAAAAAGCAACAGATTTTATTAATATTGAAAGGATCATTAATAAATCTCTCTTTGAACAGTCCTGGATGAACAACATGTCGAGCACCACAGAGTCAAAAATTAAGTCATTTGATGGAGAAGATTACACTTGTATCACTTTCCAACCAGACCTGAGTAAATTTAAGATGCAGATTCTGGACAAGGATATTGTGGCTCTGATGTCACGAAGAGCATATGATGTTGCTGGATCTTCCAAGGGTGTCAAAGTCTTCCTAAATGGAACTAGACTTCCTGTAAGTTCAAATGATGGGCACTTGCACAATTCTGCTGTCTGCTAGAATCCAATCTGCTAACAGATTCTTTTCTTGCCCCCGTCAAGGTGTCTGGCTTCCGTAGTTATGTGGACTTATACATTAAGGATAAATTGGATGAGACTGGTAACCCACTGAAAGTGCTGCACGAGGTGGTCAATGATCGCTGGGAGGTCTGCTTGACCATGAGTGAAAAGGGCTTCCAACAAATAAGCTTTGTCAACAGCATTGCTACCACAAAAGTAAGTTTTCTAACCCGTGCATGCAATATTGGAAAAGCTTGTTTGGCCAATGAGTAACTGCCAGATTATTGGATAATTTAAGAATAGAATGATTGTGGTTCTTGTTCATATATCTTTACATTTTTTTCCCCCAGGGTGGCAGGCACGTTGACTATGTTGCTGACCAGATTACAACTAAACTTATTGAAGTAGTAAAAAGGAGGAATAAGGGTGGCATCTTGGTGAAGCCTTTCCAGGTAGGTTGTATACCATTTCCATGGCTTACAGCTTCTATGTTTCAGCAATGGTGCTCTTAATCTGAGTGACTACCTCCTCGCCATGAAAATTGAGCATTAAGTGTATAGTGGGTTTTTTTTCCCCCCCTTGCTACCACTTTGTGTTGATCTAAAGTCCTTGGTTAGGTGTATGGTCTGATGTGTATTAAAACCTGCCAAGTTATGATGGAATTTTGGGGTTTACAGTGTAATTTTGTTTTTTAGCATTGTGTAATCTTCTCAACCTTTTCTTCCTCTTACAGATAAAAAATCACATGTGGATCTTTGTGAATGCTTTGATTGAGAACCCAACATTTGACTCTCAGACAAAGGAGAACATGACGTTGCAATCAAAAAGCTTTGGGTCTAAATGTCTGTTGTCTGAGAAGTTTATTAAGGCTGTGAGTGTCCTTTTTAAGATTTTAGCTGTGGGTGAGCCGGTATAGGCTTGAAAGTATGTTACAACCATTTAAGGTGTATTTAAAAACACTTTCCTGGAATGATATTCAAATGTGTTGGGCTACTTAGAAAACACAGCTGCAATCTTCTGATGTATAGTGGTGAATATACTGACATGAGGCTATAGGGGAGGTATCATAAAATATTTCCAACACTATTTTTATCCAACACTTTTCATATGCCAGAATTATTCATAGCTTGTGTTTTTACTCATTTCTAGGCAAGCACTTGTGGGATTGTAGAAAGTATCCTGAACTGGGTGAAGTTTAAAGCTCAGACCATGCTAAATAAGAAGTGTTCTGCTGTGAAGCACACAAAGATCAAGGGTGTACCAAAACTAGATGATGCCAACGATGCTGGTATGTGATGACATGGATTAATTGGCCTAATGAAGTCACACCAACCAAGACAGTGTTCAAAAAACCTACAATATCAATATGCTGTCTTCTAGAATCCCATGTTATAAATCCCTATTTTGGTGTCTTTTGCAGGTAGCAAACACTCTCTTGATTGCACACTTATCCTGACTGAAGGAGACTCGGCCAAAACATTGGCTGTGTCTGGTCTCGGTGTGGTGGGAAGAGACAGATATGGAGTGTTCCCACTTAGAGGCAAACTTCTCAACGTCAGGGAAGCTTCTCACAAGCAGGTAAATGCACCAGTCTTTTTTCCCAGGATCGATGAAGCAAACAATTTAATTTCCCATTTGTTCTTTAAATATCCACATTGAGGATACTTTTCAGCGTTAGAGTTTCTATTGTCTCTGTACTTGTGGTTGTAGTGAAAAATAATTGGGAGCGTACTCCATGCTGATTCCCCTCTTTTGAAACTGCTTTCACTCTAACTCCCTTGTCATATAAGCAAAGGTTCAAATGCTAGTAAATGTGTGGTGTAGGCTTGCACCGCGAACTGAAAAAAAAATAATTTATAAAAATAAAAATATTTATCATACTCATCACCTCCATAATATGCATTAAAATTGCTAAAGCAACTTGCATTCCTGTACTCGCCAGGCATACCAGAATTCCCACGCCCATCCGTCCACCTGGATGACTTCGCGCACTCGATAGGAGTCGTGATGCTGGTTGGATTTTATATATATATATATATAATTTTAATTTTTCAATTTTGGTGTTACTTTTAATAAAAGTGTGGTTAACACACCAAAACTGGGGTTGATGTCTTCTACTTTATATAATAAAAATAAAGTGACTTGTGGAGCTCACCTGTGTGGAATGTACACCTCTTGCTTTTTTGACTGATGTTTGTATGTTAAATCAGAGTACAATGTGATATTTATATTCACAACAGTTGACTTTGCTCCTTTTTCATTGTAATCGGCACTTATTTATTTGTCTTCTAGATTATGGAGAACGCCGAAATCAACAACATCATTAAAATTGTAGGACTGCAATATAAGAAGAACTACGAGGACACAGAGTCTCTGAAGACTCTGCGCTATGGAAGGATCATGATCATGACAGATCAGGTATGGCAGAGGACTGTATAGAAAGCAACAGCTTTTATTTTTAGACTAATTTCGTAGGGGGAAAGTGTGATCATGCAAAACCCCATAATATTTAGTTTGCTCTACTGGTTCCACATCGGACTTCCCAACGTGACCTGTCGTGTTCAAAAACAATCCCAGGCTTGAGCTCATTCTGCAGTGACGAGACTAGGTGTTTGTTCTGGATTTTTTGTAGGATCAAGATGGTTCCCACATCAAGGGATTGCTAATCAACTTCATCCATCACAACTGGCCTTCTCTGCTGAAGCATCGCTTTCTGGAGGAGTTTATCACTCCCATTATCAAGGTAGAAAGAAAGTTGGTCACCACCAATAATACCAGGGAGAAGTACCTGGAAGCCCCCAGTTCTTGACATTACTCTCCTGTTACCCTCAGGTTTCTAAAAACAAGCAGGAGCTCTCATTCTACAGTATCCCAGAATTTGATGAGTGGAAGAACAGCACAGACGGTCACAAAAGCTGGAAAATAAAGTACTACAAAGGTTTGTTATAAAACCCTGTGTGGTAGTGCCCAGCCAGGCAAGTAAAAGCCAATTTATTTATCATGAGGTGGCAGGCTTCTTCACACGGTGGGGATATGGCTGTAGTGTAATAAAATCCTACACTGGGGAGCTGACCTTTTTATGGTTAAAATGGTTTTAAAATTATGGCTAAAATCTTAAGTCTCTTACTAACTAAGCAACTTTGTACATGCATTGGGGGGATATTTAAAAAAAATAGTATCTTTTGACCTATTAGGATTTAAAAAAAAAAAACGTTAATTTTCCTATATATGGTATATGTATATTATGGAGGTGTCCAACGAGTTTTCTTAATGAACAGGTCTGGGGACGAGCACATCCAAGGAGGCTAAAGAATATTTTGCTGATATGGAGAGGCATCGGATTCTTTTCAAATATGATGGCCCAATGGATGATGCTGCGATCACCTTGGTAATATATTTTAGTAGACATGAGTGGCAGTTCTCTCTCTTAAACGATACACGTGCTTTAGTAGTCCCAACAACGTGTATAATATTTTCAACCTTGCTTCCTCTCAGGCCTTTAGCCGCAAGAAGGTGGATGACCGCAAGGAATGGCTGACCAATTTCATGCAAGACAGAAGGGAGAGGAGGCTGCATGGTCTGCCTGAGGTAAGGGACATGTTTTTTTTTTTTTGTGTATTTCATAGATTTTGTCCATAGTGGAATAGCGATTGCATATAAAAGGTTGATCTCTCAACCTAATGTTGAGTTAATGAGAAGGGGTGAGGGATAAAGATAAAATGTGGAGGTAAAGGTAACTAGGCAGACAAAGAGCTGTGATGAAGAGAAATGGGAGGATCAAGAGGAGACCACGATGGGTGCCATCTGGGTGCTGGGGGCAGGTCCTTATGTACTTATTATAGAGTCGAAATGCAATGTCTGAAGCAGATAGACCTGATTGTGTATTTCAGAGGTTGCTGAAAATGAAGAAATCAGAATGTTAGCTAATATTTATATAATATGTATGTACATGGATTTTCACAAGGTTGAATACTTATTTCTTTCAGGATTTCTTGTATGGGAAAACCACCAAGTACTTAACCTACAATGACTTTATTAACAAAGAACTTATTTTGTTCTCAAATTCTGACAATGAGAGATCCATCCCTTCACTTGTTGATGGTAAGGATCTTCTTTTGTCTGGTTTTCAGCTATATTATAAGTTTTCAAACCACATTGTGTAGAAATCTGAAGGGGGATGGGGCTTTTGTAATGATTTTTAATGCACTTGCACCACTGGAGAATAAGAAGGGGGATTTGGTAAACTTTGAGGAATTGCCTTTTTTATGGCATAAAGCAGAGCAATGTTTTGCAATAGCCATCTGCACATAACATCTGTAAATCTGCTCTCGTCCCAAAGGTTTGAAGCCTGGCCAGAGAAAAGTTTTGTATACCTGCTTCAAAAGGAATGACAAGAGGGAGGTAAAAGTGGCCCAGCTGGCTGGCTCTGTAGCAGAGATGTCTGCGTACCATCACGGTGAGGTGAGCGTTTCTACATCATTTCTTCATGACCTTAAGCTCTTTATTTTCAATCAAGATTTTATTTTGGGCCATATTTCTAGAGGTGCTGGAAAAACTACCTACCCTCTTCAGATAACATTTGAAACAGGTGGTTAAACTTGTGTTTATGGCATTGCCCATACCTGCTTTTCTGGTGGTCACCACACCATATATACAAGAGGACTTGATACCAGATGTATACTGTGTGAAGGATTACATACACAAGACATCTGCACCCTAGAGACCAATTCTGTATTGGCCTTTGATTACTTAGGAGTAATTAAAGGCCAAGGGCAAGCCCGAGCGCCAAATTGTATGATGCTTACGAAGGCTGTACTTATAAACAATGTATTGTTTATAGCCCTGGCCTTTATAATGCTTATAATTTTAGGATGTCCTTTTAGATATAGATATAGATAGATATATATCTGTGTGTTTGTGTGTAACATTCCCCGATGTGCTGAAACAGCTGTCCCAATACATCAGCTGTGATTTACTTGAGATTCTTCCTTATTCTTCTGTAGACATCCTTGATGATGACTATCATCAACTTGGCACAAAACTTTGTGGGCAGCAACAATATCAACCTTTTGCAACCCATTGGTCAGTTTGGTACCAGATTGCACGGTGGAAAAGATGCTGCCAGTCCTCGATACATCTTCACCATGCTGAGGTATGTTCTAAGTTTAGGTTTTTGTTTTTCTTTCAAGCAATTGGCACAACTTCCAGATTTCTTTATCAAATGGACTGTCACTGGAAAGTGATTTATTAGCCATCCACATGCATGTAATATTTAAAAGGAACAGAGAAGTAGCTTAACATAGTACTGTAGTGCTTTGATACCAAGGTCAAACTGTTTCATACAGGAACCTGTATAGCTACTGGGATACGCTGGGGGGTTTTACTTAATCAAATGGCTCTAGCACGGTTAATAACAGAGGCCCTGGTCACATTGCTGCAGAATTAGATGGCGCTATATGAAAAAATCTGTTTTTCCCCCCAATAGCACACTGGCTCGACTTCTCTTTCCCCCGATGGATGATAGCGTCTTAAAATTTATTTATGACGATAACCAGAAGGTCGAACCTGAGTGGTACATTCCTATCATACCCACTGTGCTGGTAAATGGTGCCGAGGGCATTGGTACCGGCTGGTCTTGCAGAATACCAAACTATGACACCCGAGAGATTGTAAACAACATTCGCAGAATGCTGGATGGAGAAGATCCTCAGCCAATGGTAACTCTTCATGCTATTTCAGAATAGGGGGCATATATTATTCTGTCAAGTAATAAAAAAAAATACCTGCACATATGAGAACGCTCAAACTATCTATAAAGGGTGTCTTGCAAGTACCAATGTTCCCACAAAAGCAGGACACGGGGGGGGGATATAAGCGGAGGGCAGCCTGCATATTTTTTTTCCCTACATTGGTATAAATTCTTAGATCTCGTTTAAGTGTGTGCATTTATTTTACACAGCTTCCCAGTTATAAGAATTTCAAAGGTGTAATTGAAGAGCTTGGTCCAAATCACTATGTTATGAACGGTGAATTGTCTGTGCTGGATACAACTACCATAGAAATATCAGAGCTTCCAATCAGGACATGGACCCAGGTATGTTGTGCAAATCTGTCTCTAGGCAGTTATATATTAAGATCAGTAATGTTGTGTTTACACAGCCCACCTTCATGTTTTACATACTATATTAAATGTAAAAATATAGGTTTTGTATTTGTTTGCTGTGGGTTTTTTTGTTCGTTTAATATACATCCACTCCAATATACTTAATTCTACTGTCATAACCATTATCCCTCCATCCATAACCAGAATTACAAAGAGCAAGTTTTGGAGCCTATGTTGAATGGGTCAGAGAAAACGCCTCCTCTAATCACAGACTATAAGGAGTACCACACGGACACCACCGTGAGATTTGTCATCAAGATGACAGAGGAGAAATTGGCAGAGGCTGAAGCAGCTGGCCTCCACAAAGTCTTCAAGCTTCAAACCCCTCTCACATGTAACTCTATGGTATGCATTTTGTTCTTAACGTTACACAAACACATATCCCCTATTACACTATGGTGTGTAATAAGTCGCAATGAACCATATTTCAGGTACTCTTTGACCATGTGGGTTGCTTAAGAAAATATGAAACCACCCTGGACATTTTGAAGGAATTCTTTGAGCTGCGCCTTCGTTACTACGGACTAAGGAAGGACTGGATGGTGGGAATGTTAACGGCAGAAGCCTCTAAGCTTACTAACCAAGCAAGATTCATTCTTGAGAAGATTGAGGGCAAGATTGTGATTGGTAAGGACATACAAAGACCTGCGCAGCTCTAAATGTTCCCCCCCATGCTACACCTCGCAACACTGTATTTTTCTTCCTCCTAGAAAACAAGCCCAAGAAGGAGCTAATCCAACTACTTATCCAGAGAGGGTATGATTCCGACCCTGTCAAGGTTTGGAAGCAAACTCAAGAGAAGGTATTTTGTGATTTTCCTGCGATAGCAAACAAATGGACTATTTTTGGCATTTGGACATACAGTATGCACAGTAAAGGCAAAAAGTAAATGCATAGCTTATTGAGTTGTATTTATCTGTATTTCAGGAGGAAGCTGGGGAGTTGATTGAGGAGGAAGAGGAAGAAACAGAAGCTAAATCCTCAGGGCCAGATTTTAACTACCTTCTCAACATGCCCTTGTGGTACCTGACCAAGGAGAAGAAGGATGAGCTCTGCAAGCAGAGGGATACTAAGGTATTCATTAAGAGGTCTGCTGGTCATAGGTAGTGTTTTGAAATGGATTACATTTTCCATGGGTGACTTTTGTCACTTACTCCTAAATTGTTACCACTTACCTTTAAGTAGCACTTTATCACAATGTTACCCCTTTGAATTAATAGGTGTAAATGTAACATTAACTATTTAAATGCTGTGCTTTGCCTGCTTTAGGTTTCTGAACTTAACGATATAAAGAGGAAGTCCCCTGGTGACTTGTGGAAGGGGGATCTTGCTGCTTTCATCGAGGAACTAGATGTAAGTTTTGTGTATAGCCAACACCGCACAATGCTGCAGAATACAATGGTACTATATAATTGCTCATTTATGGATACGATGGGCTTTAAAGTGGGCTGTTGTCCCATTCACCAACAAACATGACATGGTAGTTACGCTTTGAGACAAGATGCATCAGCCCTGCAGTTTTGGTCTATTAGGCTGTTGAAATGGTCAATGTACCTTCATAAGTTTCTGCCAAACTAGCCTAACTGGAAGTTTTATAGAATTTTACTGTGGCCTTTATTGAATGGATCCCTATATGTGCACAAAGTGCATCAGGCATCTCCACACTAGGCCTGCAACAACTAATCTATAATAGTCGATAATACAAATTGTTGACAATCGATTTCATAATCGATTTCATTGAATATAAGCAGAGGTTTTTTCCAGAGCAAATGCTGTGAAAAATACCCCTCATCTTATCTGACCTGTAACATAGATACTCTCTGTGCACTTCCCCTGCGGCTTCTATGATGGAGCACCTGCGTGACATGACCTTCCAGTGCTCCAACATAGAAGCCCCGGCGGAAGTACCGTCTTGAAGGAGTGGAGGTTCTCTGCGCGCATTGCGCAACGTTCGCCAGCTGCCAGAGCGGAGGAACTGCTGGCATATCTGGGAGGCAGTGTGGCAAGCCTGGGCTTAAATGTGCATAACTGGGGATGCACGTTTGGAAATTATTTTTTATTCTGCTGTTTGTTTTTAACATCCACTTTGTTAAATTATTTTAAATAAACGAAAAACTTATTTTTTTTATCCGATTAATTGAAAAAATAATCAGCCAACTAATAGATTCTGAAAATAATCGTTAGTTGCAGCCCTACTCCACACATTATTGGCTGTTAGGCACTGACTGCAATGGATCTCACTTATGCTCTTCCTGTCCTGGCAGCGCGTAGAGGCCAAAGAACGGGAAGATGAGCAATCGTCCCGTGCTGGAAAAGTGGTGAAGGGTAAGAGCGGAAGACCTCAAGTGAAGAAGATGCAGTTACAAGAGATCCTTCCATCCCCTCATGGCAGACGGGTTATCCCAAGGGTCACTACAGCTATGAAAGCAGAGGCCACAAGGAAAATTAAACGGCGGGTAAAGGTGAGTTCTCCGGGCTTTTACCTAAATCTTTAATTTTGAATACAATGATTAACCAAAGGATACCTATTAATAGATCTTAATCTATTATAACTATTTGTACACAAATCTGATCTGCATAAGAATACAGTTGCATTAATCCATTAAATAACATATTTGACACAGTGTTTCCGGAGTATCTGCCAGAAACGCACCCTGTAACTAAAAGTCTGCAACCTTATTGCTTACAGACCTCGTTTTACCTGGCCCTGCCTAGAGTTAAAAGTCCAGCGCTTCCTTCGCAGTAGATCTCGGATTTTTACCACATGCTTCTTACTAAAACTGTTAATATGAGCAGATGATGTATGTCATTTGTTAGGGTTGGCTTGGTTTAATTTTTGTTCCCCTTAAATCTCTTGGTCTAAAACAACCTGGTGTTAAAATCAATATTTTCTTCCTTCAAAGGGTGAGGATATTGCAAAGAAGATGGAGTTTGGTGATGGTGAGGATGAAGACTCTGTGAATTCTCCAGAAAACAGTCCAGAATCCATGAGCCTCGCAGAAAGGCTTGCTAAGAAAATGAAAACAGAACCAGGTTGGTTTGACTTCTGGCTGTGACATGGTGGAACTGACTGTTTGTGTTTAATTAAAAACGAAATAACCGGTGTGTATTGTTACAGGGACAAAAGCTGTAAAGGGGAAGAAGCAGGCTACTCTACCTTTCATGCCAGTGAAGAAAGAGCCCGAGCCTGCAACGTTTGATTCAGGCAGTAACTCTGAAGACGAGGTAGCGCCACGTGCTGCTCAGCCGCGTCGTGCTGCTTGTAAGTGGCCTTTTTTCATGTAGCTGACAGCTTTTCTTTTTCAGGGGAAGGTTTGTGTTATGATTTTAACAGGAAGTCCAACAGTCTGCATATTTGCTGCTGTTCTAAATTTTCGACCGATTGTGGTTTGGGGCTGACCCAGGACTCTTGTGTAGACTTATACTTCCGGCTGGCTTTTCACATGTAGCATACATTTTAAAAACTCACTGGGCCTCCCTATTTTGCAGTATTCACACTGAAACCCCATCCACTTAATCTTCATAAGATAGGAGCTGGACATTAACCCTTCATATTATGCATAGATTTTAGCAGAGTACAATACTTTGCTTTTGCATAAATCAGAACGTAACGATGCATAATGATTTATATGCAAACACTGGCAAGTTGTTGAAACCCATCTTGATTGATTTCCTAGCGAGCGTAAAGTACAATCTGTACTCTGGTGACGAAGGCGAGGAGGAGAGTGGTACTAAGAAATCCCAGGACACGAGTGATGATGATTTTGCTGGTAATTTCGGTGCACCCTCAGACTCTGAGGACGACTCATTTGTGATCCCCAAACCTGCTCGCAAACCCAGGGCTGCACCCAAGTAAGTAATGCTTGCACTAAATGAATTATCTATATTGCTACATACTGACTCCTGTGAGTTTTCTATGAATGCCATACATTTAGGCGTTAGGTCTGGAGGTAACCTCTGCTACGTGCAGAATTCCTCTTATTTCATAAATCTGTTAAGCTCAAGCTGAGGCATCTTATCTTTATAAATCTGCTGGAGGGCAATGTATTGGTTAAATTTGTCAAATTCCACAAGTTTTGTGTTGAGGAAAATATGTAAAGGCGACTGCAGCAAAGGTCCTCGCTGCACATGCAGCCTAGCATTCACTAGGCGTGTTGTAGTTTACTCTTTTAAAAGTGCAGTGTTCAAGTTTTTATTGTTATCAGTAATTATTTTAAATTTATTTTGTAGGAAAACAGAAAAATCCAAAAAGGCTAATAGTTCAGAGAACCCCCCTGCACAGCCACAGAAAGCCATAGGTAAGCGAAAGGAATGACCAAGTCCAAAAGTGCAATCGAAGCAGATAAATGTTGGCTCTGAAGGGCAGATATTTCGTAATAGTTTTGAAATTAAAATATTTCTACAAATTATAATATTTTCATTATTTTAGCTCCAACAGCAGCTCCTTCAGCTGGTCAGGTAATTGCAGTTGACAGCGATGATGAAGCCTCAGTAAAACCAAGCCTGTCTGTTGCTCCAGCCCCAGCAGCCGCTGAGAAGCCTGCACCCAAAAAGCGTGTGAAGAAAGCTGGCTCTGCACCTGCAAAGAAAGGCAAGACCTGTTACCAGAGGACATTAGATGCACGCTTAATGCATATGATAGCCGAAAGGTCCCTTTAGATTTTCATGCTGTCCCAATTGTTACTACATGGGGGATTCTACTGGATCCCCCCTCATATGCACTTGCTGCCCCCCTAAATTCTCCCTAAGGTAGATAATTTTCTTTGTTTTCCCAATTCGTATGAAAGTACTTTGACTTGTGCATTGATCCAAAAATGTTTTTTCTTCAGTGATGAAATGTAAGACACCTTTTTAGTTAGGAGGAACCTGGAAAGCCCTGTTTTATTAGATCAGAGCATGCTTCTCACGTACTGCTCTTTATTAATCAAGCTCTCTGCTGCTCTCACATTGCATGTTTTGTCCCTCCAGATAATCAGCCGTCTATTTTGGATGCTCTTTCCAAACCAAAGCCAGCAAAATCCACTGCAGCAAAAAAAGCTCGCTCCAGTTCAGAGGACGGCAATCCTGCTCCCAAGAAAACGTCAAAAACCACAAAATCTCGCAAGAGGAAGACCTCTGAAACGGACGACTCCGGCTCAGATTTTGGACCTAAGAAGAAAACCACAGCAGTTAAAGTGAGTGACTATTTATCCGATGATTACACAGCCAGTCTATAAATGAAAGGCACACCCCTAGTGTCAATCTCCATGCACTCCCACCACCGGCTTGTATAAGTTTCATGAACTATGTGTCTGGATGCTGCTCCCTCTTCTCATGCGTACAGTGAGAAACAGTAGCCTCCCTTAACAAATGCATTTTACCTGTGTATCTCCCTACGTGACTGGTTTAGTTAAATCACTGAAGCTTTAAGTAAAGGAACCTAGAGATTTCTCAGAAAGTTCCTGTGTGCCGTCTCCCCATACGGTTCTATATGTCATACATATACACAGAAAAAAGGCAGAAATTATATTTGTAAACAGATTATTTCCTTTTGTACCCAGCATAAAATGTTAAATATGGTTCTATGCTCTACACCCCCTCCCTTTAATTTCCAGAAAATGAAGCCTGCAGCTGAAGACTTCTCTTCTGATTCCGATAGCGGGGGAAATATTGTTCCCCGTGCACGGCCCGGACGTGCTAAGAAAGCGGTCACATACCTGGAGGATTCGGATGATGAAATGTTCTGAATTTGTGAGATTGAAGGGGCGGAAGCAATACTGCATTTGGGTTGTTACCATCTATTTTTTAAATGGCAGCTATGAAACTGGTTTTATTGGGAAAATGTAATGTTTTAAATGCAGGTTGCCCAACGTTCTATGACTTGTACAGATATTGAGCGTCTTTTCTGTTTACACATAATCTTAGCCGTGTCACAGTGCGCTGCTTTAATTTTAATGAAATTGCCCGTTAGTTAACGTGATTTTGCAGGGGGAGTCGATGTTTGTTACCGTTATTGTGTAAGGCATAGAATGTAAGTAAAAATGTCCCATGCCGACTGTTATGTAGCGGTGACATTTGAATCTATTGTCTGGATGGGAACGCATACACTAAAGGGGTTTTAAGTGTGGCACAACCTCATTTGATGCAAACCTTTGAACTGGACCTCTAACCCCCCAGCACTTGCTTGTTTGTGTGTTGTGTATATATTTTTATGTGCATACTGATGTTTAGAGTTTGTAATAAAGTTCATTTTTACAATTTGTCTAATGAATCATTTTGTGGTAAGTGAACTGTTAGACTTAGAAGCTATTTGGGATGCAGCAACTAAATCCTGTTAGTGTTATTGCTTATATACATGAAATATAAAATGCATGCTCACTTACATTTGTACCTTTAGACTTCTGTTTACCAGATACTTCCCTAACTTGGTAGCATAAAATTCCAATGTTGTCGGCAGAGTTGAGCATGGGGGAAGATCTGGGTTGAACACTAAAGTGAACATTTAAATATGATTTAAATGTAAAACCAGCAAGCACTGGGCTGAGCTTTAAGTGTAGTCACGCCAATGCATTCACAGGGACATTTCAGGCATAGTATTCATGTAAATGCATCAGTGCTTCCTGTGTTTCATGTGATACTATGTTACACATGTATAGAGATGATAGATATAGATAAAATGTGATAGATATCTATAGATGTGATGTGATTGATATAGATATGTAAATATGTTATATAATGAGGATATAATATAGATAAAATGTGATAGATATAATATGAGGATATGATAGAGATGTAATATGAGATGTCGATAAAATGTGAGATTATATATCTATGGATACGATATGAGGTGTAAATATATGTATATGGAGATATAATGATGTGATATGATATATATATATATATATGATATATATATATTATAGCTATAGATGTGATGGAGATAGAGTACAGCTATAATGATTATATGTCATATGAGATATATAGAGATGTCATGATATGGATATATGATATAATCTAGCTAGATATATGGTATATGATAGAGATATGAGATATATAGCTATAGATCCAATGTGATATATATATATATATAATATAGATATGATACATAGCTATATTATGATAGAGACAGATGTTATTTATATATAGATATATGTATATACAGAGATGTAATGTTAGTAGGGCAGCAACAACTAATCGATAAAATAGATAATAATCGATAATGAAATTTGTTGCCAACGAATTTAATTATCGATTAGTTGAATCGATTATTATCGATTATAAAATGAGGGTTTTTTCTGAGCTCTGAAAAATCCCCCTCATTATATAATCTGTTTCACTGACTCACCGTCTCACAGCAGCAGCTCCTACTTACTCCCTCTCCCTGTAATCACTGTGACAAGTGGCCCCGCCCCTTCCTTCTTCAGGCCAGAACCACATGGCTGTGACACTCATCTAACTGTAAGTATATATTTATCTATCTATAAATAATATTTGGGCTACTGAAAGTTAGGGGAGGTGGGGGGTTAATGTAATTAATTTAATAAAGTTAACTTAAGGTGCACTTAGAGATAAAGGGGGGGGGGCAAACTAAGGGGAGTCTAAATCCTGGGGGCAGTGAAGTGACATATCTGGGGTATAAGGCATATATGGGGAGGGCAGTGTGGCATGTCTGGGGAGGACGGAGTGGTGTATCAGGGGTATAAGGCAGCGTGGCATGTCTGGGCTCAAATGTGCATAAATTGGGGGGGCTGGTTGAGAAATTAAGACAAGAAATGCATTTTATCAATGTTTTATCTATTCTGCTGTTTTTGTTTGTATTTAACATCATTTGTTTATGAAATTATTTTAAATAAATGTACACTTTACATTCATTATGTTATCCGATTAATTGGACATAATTTGCCAACTAATCGATAGATCTAACATTTAGGGCTGCAACTATCATCTCATAGATTTTGATTGACAGATGTTGGTTTGCGTTGTCAGACGGTTTGTGTTGTACATGGGACACAGTGGGGTGTGAGTCGTGGGTCATTAGACGTTAGACGTTAGACGTTAGACGTTAGACGTTAGACACGAGACACGAGACACGAGACATTAGACGGTAGACATAAGACACAAGACATGAGACATTAGACGGTAGACATGTCTTATGTCTTATGTCTTATGTCTTATGTCTTATGTCTTATGTCTTATGTCTTATGTCTTATGTCTTATGTCTTATGTCTTATGTCTTATGTCTTATGTCTTTATGTCTTAATGTCTTACTGTCTTTATGTCTTATGTCTTATGTCTTATGACTTATGACTATGACTTATGACTTATGACTTATGACTGTATGAATTATGACTTATGAACTTATGCTTAAATGACTTACTGACTTATGACTAATGAACTAATGACTTATGATTATGACTTATGATCTTATGACTTATGACTTATGACTTATGAACTTATGACCTTTGACTTATGAACTTATGACTTATACTTATGATTATGACTTATGACTTATGACTTAATGACTTATGAACTTATGACTTATGCTTATGACTTATGACTATGACTTATGACTTATGACTTTAGACTTATGGACTTAATGACTTATGAACTTATGACCTTATGACTATGACTTATGACTTATCTTATGACTCTAGGAAGACGGAAGACGGAAGACGGAAGACGGAAGACGGAAGACGGAAGACCATATAATATAGATATAGATATATACATATAATATAGATCTACATTAGATATATATTATACAGATATCTATTATATAGATATAATGTATACATATACATATAATATACACAAAATATTTACATATACATATAATATACACAAAATATTTACATATACATATAATATACACAAAATATTTACATATACATATAGATATACATATAACAGATATACATATAGATATACATATAACAGATATACATATAGATATACATATATATGTAACATGTATATATAATATATGATAGAGATATACAGAGATATAATATAAGAGATAAATCTATATATAATGTGGTAGATAAATATAATATACAGATATATATTATATAGGTAGATAATATATAGAGGTTACCACACAGGGGCATCCAGGTCCCCTGCAGCACAGAAGTGTGTCTTAATCTGGCTCTAGTCTGTTGCTCGATATCTAAAGGGACACTGTAATATACGCTCATTGCTGAAGAAGCAAAAGTACTTTATTTACCTGTATAAAGAAAAAAAACAATTACGCTACTTACCTTTAGGTGAAACTGCAGCTTATCTTTTTTTTCTTTATACAGCTGCAGTTTCACCTAAAGGTAAGTAGCATAATTGTTTTTTTTCTTTATACAGGTAAATAAAGTACTTTTGCTTTATTTATATTACCCTACTGAATTTGTTGAACTCTGGAGTTAAGAGATACGATTAATGTTCTCATCCAATTCACTGATTCATGTAAAAGCATTAAACCTGGAAAACAAGTTCAAAATAAAGCAAAAATATGTCCTAAACCTACTATATTATCCATTAAACAGACATCTATCTTTATTTTTTTACAAAAATTATTTGCTCAAATATAAGAAACCCCTCCCCCCTCACCAAAAAGGATTTGAAATTGTTCATGATGAAGAGCTGGCCTGTATAATGCATACATAATAATGGAAGACTTCTTGAACGTCACCTCCTGAACAGTGAAGTCAATTGCAACTCTCCTGTAAACGAAGACTTCTTTTATATTTACTCACACTAATCACTAGAGGGCGCCATTGGCACGGATGTTCTTCATGCTAAAGGGACAGCTTGCCGTCTCACACATCATCACCGTATTTGCTTGATTATAAGACGACTCCTCAAAATTTTAATATTAGGCAATTTAGGCAAAAAAGAACAGGCCTGAATATAAGACGACCCTATAAGAAAAAAGTTTTACTGGTAAATATTAATTCACATGTAAACTATTTTTCATATTTTTTTTAAAAACTATGGAAAAAATGCATTTTTTTGTTTTTATTTCCAGAATTGCCACTCTGCCTGCCAGATATGCCTCTTGCCCCCTATTTGCCACTCTGCCCCTCAGATATGCCTTTCATCCCCCTATATGCCCTATATGCCACTCTGCCCTCCAGATATGTGATGCCGGTGCTCCGTCATAGAAGCCCCAGCCTCCACCGGCTGCCGGAGAGGAGGATCCAGGTCTCCTTAGTCTTTAAGTTAGACCTCTATTTAAGGTCTGGTTAAAAGGCGACCTCAAATATAAGACAAGGGTTATTTTTTCTGAAAAACACCTTGTCTTATGATCGAGCAAATACGGTACATTAAAATACTAGAAAAGAAATAAGAGAATTGGCACCTTTAAGAGAAGCTGCAGCACACCGCCTACTCCACGGTCTGAGTTGCGCACCACTTTTATGTACTTAAAGTAGCCAATCACTGGCAAGGAAGTGCTGAAATCTCGTGAGTGTTATCAACGTCCACATGAGCCATCCCTGGAAATGGCTGGAGGTATAGCGCCAAACGCATCTTAATCCAGGTGATGGAAGATAAAACCAACTGGACCCATCGTGCCCCAATGTAACTCAAATATGCACTGGCGCACACATTTGCACACACACTCTAATTTACGCACACTTACACTAACAAACACAGACTCATGTTAACGCACAGGCCTCCTCACACACTTACACATCCATGCTCATATACGCTTACAAATACACATTCGTGTTCACATACACACTTAAACACACACTCTCATTCTAACATACATATATATACTCCCCCCCAACCCTCTCTTGCATCACCTTACCTCACTCGCAGCTTTGTCACTACTCACATTCTGTGAGCAATAGGGCTGCAACTAACGATTATTTTAACATGCAAATTTTTGGTTTATTTACAATAATGTAATGAAAAAACCCCTCATTTGATACTCGATAAAATTGATTTGACTCATTTTATCAATTAGTTGTTGCAGCCCTTACCATGGGGTCCCGTAACATGTGTAACACGCCAGACAGGCTGGGATGTCTCTCTCACAGAAAGACTATACAAGCCACAAGCAAGAGGACACTTCATCTAACTTTAAAAACAATAAATGAGGGGGGGAAATGCATGGCTGTTGAAGATGTTTAACCGACCCCATGTTTTACACATATATATTTACATTGGTGTTTTTCGGGAAGCTTCTCGCGCCCCGTACGACTTTGCGAGCTGCCGATGTAAATGCGTCGCTGTCAGCGCCCTGCGTGTTGAATCCTTCTGCTAAACTGTTAGCGGATAACGCAGAGGCGTGAAATATTGCTGGAATTCATGGTGCGACTGCACATTGTCTAGATCCGAGATAGGGTGGACCTTGGATGATAGGAGGTTAGATAGAGGTCATCTATACCATGTTCACACTAATAGGGATGCGGAGGCTTAAAGAGACAGTAATGGTTCAAATTAAATGGGGAGCTGTCCCCTCCGCCCCCTGCCCTTTAGGCAAAAATAAACGCAATGAAATTAGTTGTAAGTTGTGGTTTTTGTGCTAAAATCAACAGAAGTCATTAACATTATATTTGTATTCTATTCTCACCTGACATTTTCACTGCCTGGTGTGTGGATTGTAACAACACAATGTATTCCGAGATAACATCACAGGGGCGTTCAGAGCCCATCCACCCGTAGTAACTCATATATTATATACGTGACAATTTCATGCATATATTGGAAAACAAAACTTGATATATATATATAACCATTCATAGTCTACACAGTGGGTGTTTATTTTGCAGGTTATATGCACGGGTATCACCCCTCGCCTATATCTTCACTTGACTTTTCAAGTTGATTTATCTTATGCAGAGAATGGAAGGCATATCTGCCTGCCATAGAAAATACATTCACTGAGCTGTAAAGAAGAGTGTATTCACTAAACAGGTCTCATATCAACTTTATGCATTATGGGGAAGTTCTCCCTGTTAAACATGTAGATATATTTATGGATTGTACTAAAGGGACACTCCAGCCACGATAAGTACTTTAACGCATTTAACTTGGTCCCCTTTGTAATGGGGGCCATAAAGCAGGTATGATCGGCCAAACTCTTGTTGGAGCAAAGAGGAGGTGTTCTGCTTCAGCTTTGGAACTGCAGCTTCTCCATAAGTATGTTAATATTAATTATTCTTTGCCGAGGCTGTCTGGGACATTAAACTGTCCCTTTGAGAAATCTATTAAGTATTATGAGGGGGTCATCTAAGCTTTTTCTCTGGGAGTGGGGTTGGAATCTTCATAAGATCAGTGGAACCAGAAACATCCCATTACCTGCAAATGTTTGTTGAATGGACCTGCGCTGCATCTTTCCTATCAATACAAGCAAAGTTGGGGGGATTTGAGAAACCCCACTTCCACGGACTAGATCTTGTTCTATCAGATATGAGTGAGTTGCTGTATTGCCGTGTTACTATGCGGTGGGATGCTATCACACAGCGCGAGGGTCAATCTTTAGTGTTATTGGAACTCAGTAGAGCGAGGAGAGAGCTGCCAGTTTTTCCACAAACCTTTTGAGATAGCGTCTGCCGAGTGGAAGGAAATATCAAGAGAACTTAATACTGCCTGACAAGCATCAGAGTCACTTTCCCTGGAACTTGCAAGCTATTCTCGGAGTGTTTCTATAGTCGTTAGAAAAAACCCTCTAGGCGTTATCAGCTGCTTTGGCCCACTTATCTGGTCTACAGCGACCTGCCAGGCCTGGCTTGTGTAGAGATAGCCTTCAACTTAATGCCAACTTTCACTCAATGTATAATGTTTGCCAGCATGGGAGACATGCATGTCCACGACCTGCTCTAGACTACAAATCCCATGATTCCCATTTTCCACACAGAGGTGGAAGATACTAATAGTTACCTTGTAGATAGCAATTAAAGAGATTTTGAGGATCTGGGGCCACACTGGGGTAACTATATGTCTCTGAGTAGGGGTAATTCTAAGCAAAAAATACAAACTATATATTTCTTTTAAATACATTGTAGTTTGGAGTAAAATTGTTATTCTCATCTCTGTAGTCTGTTAAGACCGTGGATGGGAGAGTCGGGCTGAGGACCAAAGGTGGACCTGGAGCTGATTTGGCGGAGGGGAGGCATTACCTTAGTGAAGGCGAGGCAGGATTACTCTCAGGTAATACCACAGAAGAGGGGTGTTTAGGGTGACATTTATAAGGGGTGGGGGTAGTGGAGGTCAGCCTCTTGCCACAGACAAATCCTGGCCCACTCACCATAATTTCAGGGGCTTACCGCTTTACGGCAGAAGAGGGGAAGGGTGCTCGTTACTTTGGCAATTCTAGACATGGGGTTTGGTCTGTCAAGTGCAGACAACTTGAACGTTGCTGGACGAATATGTCGTTAGATGTCTTCAGGTTAACCCTTTGTTTTGTGACTTAAGGATCGGGCAGTAGCTTCGACCCACCTTGTTGGGGAAAATTGTGGCATTTGGCAGAATACGCTCAGGGGATGGTTAGATGTTTCCTCCCCAGCACCTCGGTAATGTTTGGGGTCCTACAACGATAACAGTCATGCAAAACCCTTAACTATGTGAAATTCTATAGTACTTTGTATCAATTTATCGCAGGATTACTGTGGCCGATTCGCAATCTCCAGTTGCCTCCATCGAGTTCATTTGTGTTGAGTTAATCCATTTGCCAATTCTCCTGTTTTTACATAGATGGAGCCCAAAATAATGTTATTTAAACCTCTGGCCCCAATCTGACTGCGCCCTACGGTATCTGTAACCTGTTTGTTACAACGACGGCAGAGAGGGAGAATTTCCCCTTCTCTTCACCTGTTATTTCAGATTTTAGTCCGCGGGACTGCAGGCAACCGAAAATACTATTTATTTTTGTTTCCAGCTGGTATAGAGGCCGTGTATGTTTAGTCTGTTATCTCAGGATATCAGCGTTCATCCTATCAAACATACATGGAAAATCCACTGGCAGCGACCCACCCGGCACCTCATACAACATGGAAAATGAGTGCAAAGCATTACAACGTATACAATAACCCGCTAACCGAGGATAAATGCCGTAATCTGTCTTGTTTGTAAAAATGTGTGTCCCTGGGGACTAGTTGACAGCTTTTGGAGTGGGAGGAAAAATTATTGTTACCAGCTCAGATACGAAGCTGTCAGTAGACCTCACGATACCTCCGTAAATACAGGCTGAGAAGCCCAAAATGCAAAGGTAACTTCCAGGAGAAAACACCGCGGCGGAATCTTCATAAAGAAAATCTCTGATAAATCCACATTCTGGTTCTTAAAATTCCATCCAGGACGGGACTTAAGAAATTAACATTTTTAATACGTTCAGAAGCAGCACTGGAATTGGGGATATAAATCAAAAGGTTTTGGGAGACTGCAGTTGAGATCAGGTCAGAGTCTATGCAGAAATACCTCTGAAAACTGTCAAAGGGGTATACTTTTGGGGGTGATTAGAGGAATTTTTAGAGAGGGGAGGGCTTTATGATTAAATAAGACCTATTCATGCAATTATGTATATATATACACTAAACATTCTAAACATTGGGCAAGGAAAGCACGGAGAAACCCACGGCCCCAAAGAGCCCCTTTATAAGCAGGGACACTTGGTACTGGGTAAATGACATTGGTTGCATGTTGAGCGAGAGGACCTGGTCCTCAGATGACACAGATCATCACATCGCTGTGATGTGGAATCACACTATCAGCGAGCGAGCCCAATCCCTTATACCAGTGACCTAAGTTACCGACAGAGAGAAGGCACATGAAGTGGCCGAGAGGGCTAAAATCTCCGTCTCCCACCCATGCCAGAGAAGCAAACCTTCAGAGTCTCTTAATGTAAGAGACTGTTCGGTGCTGTCAGCACTTGCTAGTAGTTATTAACAATGGAGTAGAAGCCTAGGATTATGGTCAACCAGTGCATTATGGTGTAATAGGCTCCTCTTATGATAGGATAGTAGACTCTTAGTGAGCAGCACTTGAAAAGTTTTCAGGATTCCACAGTATGGAACGAACACGAAGAATGTACATGAATATTCGCCGGGACCGAACACAGGAACGGGCGAATATTCATGGAATACGAAGTCATACGTTTTGTGGTTTGGGGTTACTACTGCTTCCTGGTAGGGCGGCTTTGTGGTGGACCCAATGAGGTTATGATCTGACATTCTTTACTCATGCTAAAACATAATAAAATTAAATTAAAAAATACAGTATCTAAGATTTAATTAGCGTTGAGAATGTTCTTATCCCCCCAAAAATACTCACCTTGCAGCTGGGCCGTGGATACGAAATGCACCGTCCGACCAGCTGAGAAGGGCTTGTGGTATTCAGACTCTACTTGTTTTGCTTCATGCGCTGCTTTCGACAGTCCTAGAAAAACACAGCACTGTAAGCAAGTGGTATCCCTGTTAAGAACAACTTGTGCCAATTGAGCTTTGTTTGTTGGTCAAGGTGTCCCCTGAGATGCACCCAATGATCCCGTCAAACACCTTTAAGTATTTATGTCCAACTAGCAGTCATCCAGGTTCTATGACATCCCCCCAACAACATTAAGTTCATTGGTGTCTAACCACAGCCTAATCTTGCTTAACAGAACGTGGCCAAGTGTAACAACGACAACGTCTTAGAACATTCTCCCAAATGAAGTTCTCAGACTATTTTCATTATGTCTGTTCTGACTCCTAAACCATGACTACAAAGCAAGCCAGGTATCAAACTATATCAGAGGATTTACAAGAGGTAGGAGACGGGGCACAGTCCACAAATAACGCACAGATTTCTTCATGGAACAGTTCCTGGATGGTTAATACAGCACCAGAGTCCTTATACGGGTCCCAGGCGCCCATATGCTTTCAGCATTATTAATATTCAGGAAAAAGAAGTGTCACGTGTGTGTGTGTGCCTGAGTATGTTAGTGTGGGTGTCAGTGTATTACTATATGTGCCAAGTTGCTTTAGTGTGTGTAAACGTGTCTGGTTGTATGTCTGAGTGTGTCTGTGCGTCTGGGTATGTTAGTGTTTGTGTGCATGTTAGTGGGAGTGGCGGTGTGTGTTAGTGTGTGTTGGTTCTGAGTGCCTGGTTGTGTCGGTGTGAGTGGATGTGTTATTGTGAGTCTCTGGATGAGTGGGTTAGGATGAGTTTCCGTGTGCATAGGTTAGCATGAGTGTCTGGGTGTGAGTGCTAGCGTGGGTGACATATAATGGATGTAGGTGTGTTTTCTTTGGGGGGGGGCAGCATTTCAATCTTGGACCCAGGCAGCACAAGGTCCTGGGCCGCCCCGGGCTGTAACCAGGCGCCATTAAAGGTAAACATATTGAGAAAGCTGCACTTTAACCTAACTACGTAGTAAATGTTTGTTAGAAGTTCCATCGATCTGTAATGTAGACTCCTTTCGTTTCCTTTAGCGTCACTCCCCCTGTTGACAACACCACCACTTTCAGAAGGTGCTATCCGGAGATATCCCTGCCTCAACTAACAAAGCAGATTGACAGGACGCAGCATTGTCAACGCTCCCATAGATCTCCAGATTCGTTGTGTAAAGGGATTGCATTTAAAAATTCTACAACTGCTGGGATGATAAAAATTATAACATCGGCCAAACAGACACAGCTTTCTAGGATTACATTTATAAACATTACTCAAGCCCAGGATAACGCAGCCTTCTGTGGGTTTACACATCACACATGACGGTCAGAACTTTACATACGCTGCTCAGTAACATGCGGAATGACCCATGGTCATCCTAGTGTAAATATGTGGCATGCAGGGCACTAATGATTGTAAAACAGCCCCATGTCATGTATTTTGAAGAAGTGGCCCTAGACAAACACCCCGACTCCTTATCATTCTGTCTGTGGGAAACAATAAAATGGCTCAGTCTTAACCACTAATAAATAATTATCCATTAATAAAAGTATGTAGGAAGGGACTTCATTAGCATTACCATAAAGCATCAGCTCAGTGTGGTGTTTCAGCAGGGAAAGTCACATGACACACAATAATGGCGGCCTCCATTATGCACATGAGTAAGAGAATGTTTGGCTCCTACTGCTGACATAGAAAGTGGATTTTAATACACATATACTATTTACTTTAATCTGTAATTGCGGTAATTTGGGATTATTTAGTGGCTAAAACTGTCAATTCTAATATCAGGGAAACGGTAACATTAAGGGGCCCAGTGATGTTTGTCAAGTTCATTCGTCCGTTGCTGTCCCCAGCTTTTGACCTCCTGCTCCTTCATATTGTCGCAGGCCTCCCTCCCAGCTCTGTTCCCAGTACGATGACTGCCAACGTCTCTGACCTCTTAGTCTCTACGTGCAGAAGAGAACTCGGATCACGGGAAACTGCCTAGAACCAAAATCAGGGTGAAGTGACCTCTGCACGTACTCGCCAACACTCGCAATACGCAGGCTCACCGCAGGTGGAATATATTTAGCAGAGAGAGAGAGGAAAAGGAGAGAGAGAGAAGGAAAGGAGATTATTAACTGAGAGATGAGTTAGCAGAAGAGTTGTGGTTTCGCTGATACTGGCGAGTATATCCAGCAAAAAATTTGTGAATTGGCCCCAGAGAGAGAGCGAGCGAGAGAGAGAGCGAGCGAGCGAGAGAGGAAAAAAGAAAAGAGCAAGAGGAAAGAAGACAAGAGCTACGTGGACCCTCCACCCAGCACATGACTATTAACGCATATGATAGCTGAGTGGTCCCTTTAATTAGATATAAATCTGCATTCTTCTTGTCATTCTAGCGAGGCTGCCTTGGATAAACGTAATGGGGCCGCAGGGAACGAACTCATTTAAGCCCTAAGGTGTTTGACTTTAAAATGTATCGTACACCATTCTTCATAAACATTTATATATATATATGACCTACAGATTTCTACATATTAGCGACTTTCCTGCCAGGACGTTGTAAATAAATTAACCCCATGGGAGCCGTCCGGTGGGAAGTGCAGACGTGGGGGGGTTTCTGTGTTACTGTAACCCTGCAATGCGCGTTCCTCTCTGCCTTGCACAGGAGATTGATCTGTAGTTAATATTCAGGATGGGATCTGATCCTTCCGATTGATCTTGGCGCGGTTATATGGAATGTTGGTAGGGAGAATCCGGGGTTTTATTAATCCTAGTTTCGAGATAACGAGATATGGTTATAATGAAATCACTCACAATTAGTTGTTTAGGTCCCTTTAATAATTGTGCTCCTCTATCAGCTGATGTTACTCTTTACGAGGAGCTCAGAACGGTTATCGCAGTGATCTACAGTACTAAACACGATCATGCGTGTGTCTGACCCTTTAAACATAGTCCTTAGTTTGGGGTGACTAGATTTCCCCTTTAACCCTAACCATATATCTATCTATCCATCCATCCATCTATCTTTCTATCCATCTATCGTATTTCTACGTTCTATTTTATTTTAAAGCATTATAAACATTTGTATGGACACTACAGGATTTACTACACTATGTTTCTAAAAATCAAAACATCCTCTCGAAACAATGTTTTTAGCACAAATTCTCTAGAAAATAGCTTTTGATTCTCCTCCAGAACACATTGTCTGACAGAGTCCAAGATGCTTTCCAGAAGGAATCAAGCTGTATCGCTGTCCTGAGTGGGAGGCGGTGAGGTGAAAGCTAATAGTGGGAAGACATGAGGGGGCACTGGGGATACTGGGAGGGAAAGAGGGCACTGGGGATACTGGGAAGGAAAGAGGGCACTGGGGATTACTGGGGAGGTAAGAAGGCACGGGGATACCGGGGAGGTAAGAGGGCACGGGGATACCGGGAAGGAAAGAGGGCACGGGGATACCGGGAAGGAAAGAGGGCACGATACGGGGGAAAGGAAAGAGGGCACTCTGGAGGATTTATGGGGAGGTAAGAGGACGGATTACTGGAGGAAAGGCACTGGGAATAGACGGGGATACCGGGAAAGGAAAGGGGGCACTGGGGTTACCGGGAAGGAAGAAGGGCACTGGGGATTTACCGCGGAAGGGAAGAGGGGCACTGGGGATACTGGGGAGGGGCTTAAAAGGCACGGGGATACCGGGAAGGGAAGATGGGCACAGGGGCGATTACCGGGAAGGAAAGAGGGCGCACTGGGGATACCGGAAGGAAAGAGGGGCACGGGGATACCGGGAAGGGTAAGAGGGCACGGGGATATGGGAAGGGAAAAAGGGGGCAACTGGATACCGGAAGGAAAGAGGCACTTGGGGTACTGGCGAGGTTAAGAAGGCACGGGGATACGGGGAGTAAGAGGCACGGATACGGAAGGAAAGAGGGCACGGGGATACCGGGAGGAAAGCACTTGGGGATACCGGGAAGGAAAGAGGGCACGGGGATACCGGGGAGGTAAGAGGGCACTGGGGATACTGGGGAACTGCCTTAGATTGCAAGCTATTAAGACTCTTCCAGCATAATATACCTCTGTTGTGTTTTTATGTCAAGTTAAACATTACCACTAATAAATAAATAAAATCACATCCTGGTGAAATAAGTTCAAGTTTGGACCATAGCTCCTCAAAGTATTTGTTGCTGGATTTTCCATTCGATATGGGTTTTTTATTTTCCGCTAAACATTGTAACTGGATATTTATGCTGCCTCAAATAATGTTATTTATTGTTTTTTTTAAAAAAAAACAGAAAATTAATTTATTCTGGTCCGTATTACAAAATATTACGGCAAAACTAATCTAACATATTTCATCATGAAACAATGTAAAATAATTAAAATAGGTTTTTTTATTATTTCTAATCATGGACTAAGCTTAGCACCTAAATTAAAAATCAGCAACAAAATCTATTACATAGTATCAATATACCGTACATTTTTTATAGTATGTTATATATTTATATTATGTTATTAACTTAATTGTAACTTTTCAAGAATAGGAATCGAAGAATGTACACAGACCAGAAAACACTTTTTTCTTCTAGAAAATAAAAAAGTCAAATATTGGCAAACTATTAGAACTCATATGAAGAGGTTTCTTTACTATATTATTTCATTGGACGATATACGTTCATTTGATCTGCCATCAAATTCCGTGTTTCTATATGTCTGCTAGAGACAGGTTGATGTCTCTTTAAGAGGAGGAGGAGACAAGCGGCCCCTAAATATCACTGCATTCTGAAACTATCCAGAGAAAATGAAGTGAAACGAGCGCCGAGAAGCCAAGAGCGATAAATGCAGCAACTGTGATCCAGAAACAATAGAAGCCGAGCGAAATTCAGAGATATTATTTCTGTACAGGTAAGACAGCAGCGTGGTTATGTCTGGTATAGTAACTGTGACCTCTTCACTAGAAGAAAGAGAAAGGCATGGATTCTGATGTCTGTGTATTTGGAGGGGTGAGGGGTCTGTGACCTGATGTCTGTGTATTAGGAGGGGTGAGGGGTCTGTGACCTGATGTCTGTGTATTAGGAGGGG